>VSTD030001946.1:0-12384 GCA_008808055.3 Sporobolus alterniflorus | reverse complement strand
CTCCTTCCCTCCATCTAGTGTAAGTCAATCAAGATCCCTGAGGTAAAACTGAATATTACTCTGTCTCCCGTTACTTCATCTGCTAGTTTGGCTAATAGATTGCAAAAGATAATAGATGGTAGTATTGATAGCCGATTAGAGAGTGCCCTAGATAGCAAGGTTCGTTCTGCAATGCTATGTATGAATGTTAAATTTTCTAAAAAACAAAATCGAATTTGTCGAACCTAATGCTACGCCAATTAAACCTAGTTTTTTCTATAACAATTCTCAAGATAGCCACAATTATTCTAATTCGGCCAAGATCGGTAGTATTCTAGGTGCACCCAATCAAGCAGGGACTATTGGTGCAGCAACTTCAACTCCACCTAGCCGAAGTGACTATGCTTATTCAGTCCCTAATTTCAAGCTGAATTCATCCTCTGCTCAGGACCTACCACGGTATTCTATTGAGCATATTCACGAACAATTGAGTAAGATGCTACATGAGCATTACGGTCTAAAGCCAACAGTCTGAACTCTCACGTATCACAAACCATATCCTGAAATTTATTATTCTTACACGTATGCTCCTGAATTTAGAGTGCCTGAGTTTGTTAAATTTATCGGGGAGGATAATAGGACTACATGGGAACATGTTAGTCAATTTTTAGCACAAATGGGTGAGGCTAGTTCATCTGATTATTTAAAAGTTAGGCTTTTCCCCTGTCATTGTCTGGCATTGCTTTTTCATGATTTTCTGCTCTACCACCGGGTTCTATTCTTACATGGGCACATTTAGAGCAAAGATTTCATGATCACTTTTATAGCAGGAAAAATGAGCTTAAACTCTCTCATTTAACATCGGTTAAGCAACAACATGATGAGTCTGTTGTCGATTACATCAAGAGGTTTAGAGACACGAAAAACTGATGTTTTAGTCTAACAATTTCCGACAAGGACTTGGCTGATTTGGCGTTTAATGGCTTACTCTCTTATGTTAAGGAGAAATTAGAGGGTCATCTTTTTACTTCGATCAATCAAGTGCTAGATAGGGCTTTGGCTCAAGAAACCCGAAGTAAAGAGCTTGCCAAGTCTAAATCTGATCGTCCAAACATGCACTTCTTAAGTAACAACGTGGATACATCGGATGATGAGAGTGGTGATATATATGCTGCTGAATTTGCATGGTCATCTAAGGATAAGGCACATACTTGCGCTTCTCTCAAGCCGATTCATAGAAATCGACAAGATAAGATGAAATTTATTTTTAGTATCTCAAAATGTGATAAAATATTTGATGAATTACTGAGCATCCAAAAAATTAAGTTGTCCCATACTATACCACCAATAGAAGATTTAACAATGTGTGATTATTGTAAGTGGCATAATTCCCATTCTCATGCTACTAATGATTGTAATGTATTTCGACGACAAATACAATTGGCCATTAATGAGGGTCAATTTTGTCTGAAGCAAATGCAGGTGGACAACGATCTGTTTTCCGTCAACACCATTGATCTACAAGGTGCAAAGGTGCTGGTTCGGTCCGAACAAGCCAAATCGACTAAAGGCAAAAATGTGATCATTGGCGAAGAAAGTCCCAAGAGTTGTGAGGATAAGATTTTGTCAAGTGAAGTGGTGCTAGAGAAGGATGCTGGTGGAAAGAACGTATTGAAGATCATAGCAAAGGCCTCTGGACTCAGGGGGCAACCCGGCAACTCAAAGCAAGATCAGAGCTCTGATCAGCAGAACACACAGAGCCGATCGGCCAGACCGGTCACGCAAACCGGTCAGACCGATCCAACTATGATGAGTCAGCCAAAGATGCTCAAGCCAAAGAACCCTGAAGTGGATCAGTGGAAGGTGGTCAAAGCAAAGGTAAAAGGTAAAATGAAAAACTTTAAACCGACCTTTGATTATCTTTTGTCTAAATATGTGAATCAAAAAACCGAGTTGAGAGATCAATCATCAAAGGATAGTGCAGCACCATCTCTAAAATAGGACCGATCTCGCTCTCATCGATCAGGTTATGCGAGCAGCGTGATCAAGATTGAGAGTGTGAATGTAACTATCAATGACCAAGTTGACAACAAGATTCTTGATCATGGAGCTAGCAACAATAGTTTGGCCTCTAAGTATATGCATCCAAGGTGGTGCCCTCGTGGCTTATCTCATACTCAAAAGAGGAGGTTGCTACGACTCTGAAATCAAGAGAGCAAAGAGAATGAGCTGAAACTATTGAAGGAGATTAACAAGAAGAAGGAAGTACCAGTAAAGCCACTCATGAGCATAAAAAAAGAATGGAGTCCCAAGCAGGTAATTCCAACTTCTAACTAGACATGGTTGGAAGTACGACCGATATTTTGCCATCGTCCTTAGAAAAAATAAGGTCGATGTTTTGTCATCGTCCTTAGGCAATTTTAGTTTGGAGCTATGTTTTTTGATATGCAAGGTTTCCCAAAAAAGCAGGGGGGCATGTGTTGATGACTAAAATTGACAGGATTACGATTCTGTCGGTTAGATCGGTCAGACCGGTAAGGTAAACCGATCAGACCGGTCCACTAAATTAATCTATATGGCCAGTTTGATTGTACCATTGTGTATGTCTCGTCAAGTAGATAAATTTCCCTATCTTATTTGTCTAAATTGGACTCCGAATGAGAATACGGGATTTGAAAATTTCCTAATTTCTAAACCGACTCACACCGGTTTGACCGGTTTATTCTATCGGTCAGAACGGTCTAAACAGATCTGATCCGACTTGAACCTTTGAAGATAGATTTGACGAGTTCTACTAGAGCAAGACCACCCCACCCTATATAAACAAGGTGCCATGGCTGATTGAGAGTAACCAACCCAATCAAAACAAACAAAAACTTCTCATACTCTTGTTCTACCTTCTTCTACCCTTGTTTTACCTCTCTACCCTAAATTCTATCATAACCCTAATTTTTTTGTTCTTCCTTCATCCCGACGGTGATTAAAGACATTCTACCTGGCTTGCCAACACTAAAACACACCAAGGTGCTCCTGCCCCGACGAGTCCCTCCCAGACATAAGTTCATTAGATTTTCACGATGACCCGTGAAAAACCGGTCTGACCGGTTGCCTGTACCGGTCTGGCTCATATGCGACCCGTGCAGCAGCACGTGCTACAGAGTGTGATCAGATCAGGCGTCAACAACAGTGATGGTCCCGGGCATCACCGCGGTCATCTGCACCCTCATGGGCTCCTCGTACGCCGCGCACCTGTCGCCCACATTCCCGACTGAGAGCGCCAACTTGTACCGTGGGCACAGTGTCCCTCCTGCATCAGCGCGCTCTCCCCGCCGGACACCAGCTCGACAGCGCGCGCGCCCTGCGGCACCGCAAAGTGCGCCGAGTCCACGTACTTGACGACGTTCTTGTGCGCCATGATCTTCCACCCGGGGATCAGTGACATGTGGTCCTCGGCACCAGCACCCTGACTGCCAATCCGGGGCACAGGCGGGGTCAGGTAGTGACCAGCCGGGGCTCCGGCCCCCCCTTGCCCTCAGAAAAAATTCAACATCAGAGGAGTAGCGGATATTTTTTTATCACAGAGTAGCGGATATATGTGGTGGAGATGCAGGGTTGAACTACGACTCAACATCCTGTACCGTAGAGTAACGGGGACATCGTCAGTTGGGCCTTTGCATGCAAAACGCTAGCCCAAGCCCAACAAGGCAACAAACCATCAATAATCTTCTTCCTCAAGCGGATCTTTTCCTCCGATGGAATCTGCAGAAGGCAGAGACGCAACCACCGGTTGCCGTGCGCTTGGGAACCAGGTTGTCGAAGGAGAGAAAAGGAGAGGTTCACTCGGCCGATTAAAGATATCGTTGGCGACATGCAACGCCTCCGCGCACGGGGTGTTCGCTGCAACCGATGATGCCTTGATCTCCTCCGCCGGTGCTCATCGCCGTCGCCGCCTCACCGATCCATAGTGCTACTACTCTTCATCTCCCCCCCCCCCCCTCCCTTTGGTTCATGGCTGGCTCCGCCACTGGTCCGGGGGATGTACTGGCCCTCCTCGAAATCCCCGTTCCGCAGGAGGTTGCTCTGCGTGGGGTCCGGTCGGCGGATCGACTTGATGGTGACGGCGTCGACGATGGGGCCACACGTGGGGTCGTCGTCGTTGCCGGGGTTGTAGATGGTCAGCGACAGCAGTCCGGTGTGGGCCTTGAAGGCCCAGGAGTAGTAGTCCCAGCCGCAGCTGGTGTAGATCGTCTGGATGGGGACCTCGCTGGTCTGGTAGCCGGGCACGACCGTCAGCGTTAGCTTCTCATCCCGGGCGCAGGTGCGCGACGCGCTGAAGGTGATGGAGTAGTACGCGCCCTGCATCACGCTGATCTGCTGCTGGATGGAGGCGTCGTTGCCCAGCCGCACCGCGTGCGCGCCCTCCGGCACCGGCAGGATCATGTCCCCTTGCTTCTGCCCGGGCTGGATGTACTCGACGTGCCCGGAGATCTTCCAGTTCGGGATCGCGTTCTCCCCCGTCACCACCGAGCCGTTCATCTGGGACTGGGCTGGAGGGTACTCGAAGCTGCCGTTCAACAGCGGGCCTGCAGCAAACGTGCATGGTATGAAGTGTCAGAAACAGAATTTAAACCAAGATAAAAACAGAGCCGTGGCAGAGGTCAATATTCAGAATGTGTAACTAACAGGGGTTACACGACTGAACAAAACGATCCTTGTGCAGATTGTACAATCTAGTACACTACTACTACAGGAAGATCAAAGCATGTGCCGCCCCATGCAGACTGCATGCATCATGCATGTGAGTATGGGATGGTGAGATAATCCAGTGGTCCTCAACAATCACATCATAATGAGCGAGATGGCGAAGCAACATCGTTCCACGTTACCAGATCAAGAGCCATGCATGTGGGTCTCACAAGATGATATTCTACTTCTGTAAAATAGTCAAGTAGAACGTTCTGCTTTCCTGATCGACTACATATTCCTTCGCACGTGATACGGCAGAATCCAGGTTTCTTTGGGAAACTTAACTGACAGGTCAACGGCGGCATCTTTGGGATAAGTAAGATACTCGAACCCAGATGAACAGAAGTTGATTGTTTAACAAGAACATGAAGCTGGTGCAGTTAACTGTTTGTATCTAGTTTCTGGTAGCCACTTTAAAATTCCTAGTTAAGAATAGGATCAAACTTTATTCCATGTTATTTTCGTAACTTTCCTCCTTTTTATTCTTCTCTCGTCCCTGTAAATCTATGTGGCCTCATTTTCCTAGTTTGCCTACTTCGATAATATTAGCAAAGTAACATAGATGATATCGGCCTCACGTATAATGCATTCAGTACAGGGGCACTAACGCTACTACGTTGATTACATGGCGCGTAACCATCATGCTGTAATTATCAAAAACAAGTAACAATAATGCATAATGCAGCCTCCAAGCAGGGCTCCTCGCTCTCACCATCGCTGATGGCCGAAACAGCTGCCGCCGAGCAGACGAGCACGAACAACGCAGTGCAACGCGGACTCCGCTTATGCTTCACCATCTCCGATTCGCTTATCTCCGTGTAACCTCGTACGCCTTCAACTCTCACCTACTCTTCGAGGGCTAGAGGGAAAAAAGAATAATCTCGAGCGGAGCTCACTCGGGTCCGTGCTCAACTGGGCCAGTTCCCTTCCCACTTATAGGCAGCGCAAGCCCTCCTGCACGCCACGGCTCCGCCCAGAGGCTGTTTCCAAGAGAGCCCGCATCATGCCAAGCAAACAGGAAAAAGGAGGCCGAGTGGCACTGTAGCTACTCCATCTTCGAGAACAAGTGCGGAAAGAGGGGGAGGGGGTGGGAGCCCCCTTTCCTCTGTATTCTCTCACCTCACCGGTAACTTGACATTGCATATCATTACGACAGGTGGCGATGCTTGTCACGCACGCACCGAGAAGGCGGACCAGGGACCGGTGGCACGCACGAGGCTGACCGGCGTTGGAAGCACAGGGCGTGAAAACTCACCGGGAGGCATCGAAAAGGGAGAGGAGATCGACGAAGAGGTCCCTACCGTCCTGCCACTCTTCCTTCTGATGAGCCACCATCTCCAGGAGCACCTAGAACGGCTAGGAGTCCACCACTAGCGGTAGCTGATGCGGGGGTGCGAGGTCGACGACCACCGGAGGAAGATGCCCCAGCTGGCCATGGATGGCGTCCTCGTGGTCGCGCTATTTCCTAGTGATACAGCAGCAGTCACTGGAGGAAGGAGACAGCGGACAGTGGTAGCGAGGAAGATATTTTTGGGGCATTCAATGGTGAAGCTGCTGGAGACTGATGTTTATGTGGGGCACCAAAACTGTGGGGTGCACAATGGTCTCCTCGCTTTTTTCAGATGTGGAGAGGGAAACTACTGGAGACAACCTATGGTTGTTACCTACCAGGCCCCTGCAAAATGCTATGTTAAGCGGCATTCAACTAAAAACATAGGCAACCAAAATGTGTTTCTTTTTAGATAAAGCATACATCGATGGATATTGTTGTTTCAAGGTGAAATCACCCGTCCATCTATCTTCTCAAAACTTGATATTTCTCCCATTATTCAGTTGCAGCCGACCAAGATGATTCAAGAAACATTCCTTGACCTTCATTAGACCACTCCAAAAATGTGAGTCTCCAGATTTTAGACCACTCCAAAAATGTGAGTCTCTAGATTTTCTTTGTACCTGCACAATTGTTTGTATGCACACTAGTTGTATTCTTATTACATATTGAAAAATCGAGTGGGATTGGAAAGACACCCGAGTTGAAAACTGGACTAAACGTAGAAAATGTGATAAAGGGTTGTACTTCAGGATGCTCCTATATATTATATACTTATTTCGATAGAAAATGGATGCTTCACATTAACTCTCAAGGCTTAGAAATTCTCATGTTAATTAGAGATAAAGAAAAACAAATAATTATCTACCACTGCCATTGTAATTTATTGATAAAAATATCTCTATCATAGCACCTTGGACTATGTTTCTACAATGCGTAAGTTATCCCCGTCGACCTCACCAACATGGACCGATAAAAAAAACTACTCTTCCTGCTTCCCCGATCCACTCATTCCTTCTCCCACGTTGGTTCTCTCTTTTCCTCACCAAACACTAGTCGTTGCCGCCTCTCGGAGTTAGCAAAATAGAAAGTGGGAGGCGCCGGGACCTCGCTGGTATCCTTTTCTTCACTAGTGCGAGCCACACCTCCTCCTCCTATTGCCGCACGGTCGTCCCCATATAACTCGGTGGCGTGCCCACTCATTCCTATTCACACAAGTGTGAAGGCAACAATGATGTCATCAGCCGACGACAACGAGATGGGTCTGCATTAGCTCGCTAAGGTTCTCACATCCCAAAGGTACAACAACATGGCATTGGCGGTGACTCTCCTCACCAATTCGCCATCCATCGTGGGGTGGACTGAGTTCTCACATCCCTGGGGTACAACGGGATGGCATCGGTGGCAACTCTTCCCACTGATTCTCACCATCTTCGCGACGTTCGACGTCTTTCAAAAGGTCTCCTACCCTAGGTGATCGTGTCATCACCTATTCCTTAAGCACATCACCCCTGGGCTACTTCCTATCTCAACATCGCCACTGAGCCAGGGCCATTCATTCTTTATCACATGAACCTATGTCGACGGCATCTAGATATCCTGCCCTGAGCTCTACAACGAGTTGTTGGGTTGGTATTTAAAATGTATTCACTTACTAGCCATTCAAATGCGTGGGTAGGCTTACTAGTTTGTGTTAAGAGAATTATTGGTCAGTATGAATGTATCATAGAATTATTTGATCTTGATTTTCCTTGTCTGAGAGGGTGGTTTATCATGTTGGTGCTCATGTGTTGGTGGACTAGATTGAGGGTCTATTTGTTTGAACTTTATATTGTGGATTCTGAATTTTACAATCTGAATATGAGAAACAAGGGCTAGATTTTGAATCTTGATTTCACAAGTTGTCCCTCTAGATTTCGTAATTCAGCAATCCATCCAGGACCAACTTTTTACAAATTATGACACAATATTTATGCACTATTATGTCATTATGGCCCACAAGAAGAGATTGAAAAGTAGATTGCGGAATCTAGACAAACTAGATTATGTCCCTCGTCTTTTCACACAATATCAAAAACCACAATACACAATCCGAAGACTAAATCGTGAAATATAAAGCTGAAACAAAGAGGCCCTTACACATTTATTATTGAGTTCTAGGACTTGAATTATTTAGGGTATCTTTTGTCGGTTTAACCCCTAAAAGGTCTTGATTGGATTTATTCACTAAAATTATTTTTATTTTTTAGAACATGTCTGAGTATGTATTTCGTTAAAAGGAAGCAGAATACAAAGTTGAAATATAAACCAAAGTTAAGGAGAAACTTAGCCTAGCTAGACTGAGAGACCTAGGTAGTAAGAGTTGCCACAACTAAAGGAAATTTAGGACGACCAAGATACAACAGTGAAACACGACTGAATTACTGAACCTAAAGAGGACCAAAACACACAAGATAAAGAGAGGGACACCATGAATTGGGGTACAAGCAAACCACAATTATTTTTAACAACACCATGTACCCTTGTGCAATCTGTTCTCCTCGTAGAATTTCAGTTCAAAGCCTAAAATTTACATGATGTTAATTGGCATAGTGTTCTATTGTGTGTTAAGAAAACCATAATATATTGTCTATGTAGTATGTGATCTAACATATTTCAGTTCAAAGTACTAGGATTTTGCTAACCAGACTCCTCGATTAATATAACTGAGACACAAAAAAAGGTTTCTTTGAACTTGCTCCAAAAAGGACAATAGAAGGAAGGAACAGAAGAAAAAGATGCACTAGTAATCACAATTACTTGATGATTACAGGACTGATCTGTCACTTGATTCCTAATGGTGTAGTTATCTTTTAGTTGCTTTTGAGTGTGGAGTTGATGATCATCCTGGTTTAGGATGTACTGATATGGTTACGTTTCTTTTTTTGATCTGCCCAAATCAGCTCTAGTGAGTATCTTGAATCAAGATGCAGAGAGCTAGCCTGAAAGTTGGGGAGAAGTTTCGGTATGGTTGTCTGTAAACATGCATGCTTATTTTGCTTTTGTTAGAGCATCTCTAATAGATTAGCCAAAACAATTTCTAAATTTATTGATTTTAACTATATTAGCTAAAATAAAATGCCTCTTAAAATAGTGGGAGAATCCAATAGACTAGGGAAAAACTGTATATCTTTATTTTTAAAACTTGCTACCTCGAGCTCCTACCGTCTTTCGTCCTGGCTACATGTCTATCTATTCCTGGGCTACTCGCTCGTATCTATCTATTTCTGCCTTTTTTTTCTCTTGCGGAGGATCTTATGCCAGAAGCCAAAGCTACAGCGAATGCATGTGTCTGCATCCTGCAGTCAACACCGACAGCAGGTTGCACGTCGAAGTCATCAAGCGAGCACACGCCACTGGTTACCATTCCTTTTCCCCCCATCCCGCCATTCTCGTGTTAAACAATAAAATAATTAATCACATTTTCCTATAAACTTAAGCTTTTAGGTGAACTGGTTGATATATTATAATCTAACATGGTATCAGAGCCAGAGGTCCACGTGATTTATAAATAAAATAAAATAAATTGCAGTCTACTCCTACCCACGTTTACACCTAAAAAGAGCTGCACGTGAGGAGGAGTGTTAAACAATAAAATAATTAACCACATTTTTCTATAAGCTTAAACTTTTAGGTGAATTGATTGGTACATCATAATCTAACATTTCGCTCTCCATCAATTTTGGCTGAGGCACCACAAGAACAAGGCTCTCCTCTCACCCAGGTGTAGCACAAGCAGCAGCAGCAGGGCGTGACCTCCTTGACGTAGTGGATGTTGTCCTAGCCGCAGCAGGGCGGCGGCGTTGAAGATCCGGCGACCACGCAACTCGAGGAATGCAGCTGCACGCGGATGGTGACGACATGCTCGCAGGGCGTGAACGGTGAGGATCTACTTGACGAGTGCGGAGCTGCGCGGACGGAATGGAGGTGCTAGCGGCGAGATCTTCCAAGGACCAGGGCCCTGCGGCTAGGCGGAGGATGGCAACACAACGGGAGGGGCCCGTGTGGCAGGGACGGCGGGAAACAGGGTGCCACGCACGGGAACGCAAGCCCGATCGCGCGCGAGGGATCGATGGCGAGCGAAGCTGCCTCGCCAATCCTGGCGATCGAGGAAAGTGGTATGGCGAGCGAGCTATATTTTGGCGATGTAGTTGGCGAGACTGTTGGACAGACCTTTTGGTTAATAATAGTCAAATTTAGCAAAATAAACTAATTTAGCTACACTGCTGGAGATGCTCTTATGGATTACCCCATCTTGTCGAGATAGGGGTGGAGGTCTCCTTTTGTTAAAAAAAAACATGCGTACAAACCGGCCGTAAACTTGTGCTACGCTTAGCAAAGCAACCGGCGAGCAGTTGGCTTCGACACACAGACCAGTGATGCGTCGTCGACGACTGACCCACAGAGCGTGCCGCTGCCATCGGACGCCATGTGGTAGCCCGGGCTGACGAACACCACCCGCGTTCGGTTCTCGGTCGCCGTGAACTCGAGCGCGCCGCGCGTGTACCCACCCGGCGCCGGTGAGAACACCGTCACGCTCGTCTTCCCGTCCGCCGCGTACGCATCCACCTGCATTGGCGAGTCGCACCCGTCGGCCGCGTCCCCCGCCGAGAACTCCAGCCTGCACGAGCTCCCGGGCACGGTGTCGACCTCCTGCACCAGCGCCGTTTCCAGGCCGCACACCAGCTCCACGGCGCACCGGCCCTGCGGCACTGCGAAGTGCGCCGAGTCGATGTACTTGACGATCTTGGAGAACGACATGATGGTCCATCCGGGCAGCGAAGAGACGACGTCCTGGTCCACCGGTGACACCAGCACGCCCTGCTGGTAATCCTCGCCAACGTACGGTCCATCCTCGAAGTTCCCGTTCTTCAGCAAGTTATCTGTGCTCAATTTATTAGACACGTGTCACTAAAAAACAATTCGATCGCGGAAAATGTTTTGATGTTTACAGTGGACTGAGCAACTGGCAATCGCCTACGTACGTAGAAATAGAGTTCATCGACGTTTCTCTTACTTTGGGTAGCCTGAGGAGGGTAGATCATCGTCTTGATGGCGACGGAGTCGATGATGGGTCCGCACGCCGGGTCCTCCTCTTGCCCGGGGTTATGGATGACGAACGTCACGCTGTTGCACTCGGCCTTGAGCGCCCAGGAGTAGAAGTCCCAGCCGCTGCTGGAGTACACGGTCTGGATCGGGAACTCGTTGACCAGAGAGCCGGGGAGGATGGACACCCTCAGCTTCTGCGACTGGCCGCAGGTGCGCGCCGCGGCGAAGGAGGAGTAGTGCATGCCCATCGTCACGCCGACCTGCTGCTCGACGGAGGCGTCGTTGCCCAGCCGCACGGCGTGCGCGCCCTCCGGCACCGTCAGGACGATGTCGCCCTGCTGCTGCCCGGACTGGACGTACTCGACGCACCCGGAGACCTTCCAGTTCGGGAGCGCGTACTCCCCCGTCACCGCCGACCCGTTCATCTGGTTCTGGTCTGGAGGGCACTCGAAGTTGCCGTTCTGTAGCAGGCCTGAAACAGGAGTGTCAGCTCTCAGCTGGAGGACCTCACGTAACACATTGTGAATTGGTGAGTCTAGTGTAATGTGTGGTTAGCAACCGTGTGCAGCTACATGGCATAGTGTTAGTTAGTGGATGGCAAAGCAAAGTTAAATTGCGGACTACGTCGGGTCAAGTTGGCGCGTAGCACTGACTAACGGTGAAATTAACACAAACATCTAACAATGTGTAATGCAGCTTTATCAGATCTCACCATCTGTGACGGCCAAGGCAGCCCTTGCCACCGCGCAGAGGACCACGAACAGCACGGCGCACCCCTTATAGATCACCATCGCCGCCGACCAGTTATGCCTTCCTGACTTGGTACCTCTTCAACTTGGAACTGCGCCCTCGAGCAGAGCTCACCCTGTACTGGGCCCGTATCACAGCGTGATCCACTTATAGGCGAAGCGAAGCAACCTGCAGGCTTCTGCGGATGGCAAAAAAAATCTATCCAGTTGGGCTACAAATTAATGTGTTTACGTCCTGTTACAGTTTTTAAGTTTGGATCCACTTTTTTATCATAGTTTTTAAAACTAACATGATTTCAGGTAAGAAAGTAGACCCGACTTTAAAAACTATGAGAGACTAGGTTTTTTTCCTCAGCTTCTAAAACTCACTCGATTTCAAATAAGAAAGTGGATCCAACTTTAAAAACTATAAAAAGATATAAACACCTTAATTTGTGGTCGGGCTGCATAATACAGCCTATGGTCTTAGGATTCGGAGGCTCAGGACTCTGA
>VSTD030001945.1:0-12385 GCA_008808055.3 Sporobolus alterniflorus | reverse complement strand
GTCTTCTCTGGAGTGGTGTATGTGAGGATCGAAGAGTTGTGGAATTCAAAG
This sequence comes from Sporobolus alterniflorus, assembly GCA_008808055.3. Lineage (NCBI taxonomy): Eukaryota > Viridiplantae > Streptophyta > Magnoliopsida > Poales > Poaceae > Sporobolus > Sporobolus alterniflorus. Next base: position 12,334 of record VSTD030001945.1, on the reverse strand, counting down.
ATCCCTTTGAAAGTGAAAAATTTTGTGTGGTTGGTATACCAAGATAGAGTTCAGACTGCTGACAACCTTATTAAGAAAAAATGGAAGGGGGATAGCAGATGTAGCCTTTGCTTAGGGGTAGAGTCAGTGGACCATTTGATCTTCATCCGCCTGCTGGCAGGCTTTGTATGGAGTGTGGTCAAAGAGGGAGTAGGGTGGGGGAGAACCCCGAAAAGTGTTAAGGAGTTTAACGATGAGTTTCTCTTTGAGAGGGGCCATAAAGATAATGGACGGGTTTTTTTTCTTGTTTGGGGCGGTGTGTTGGACTCTTTGGTTAAATAGAAATGATTAGGATTTTACAAATAAATTAGTGTCTTCTCCTAACGTGATTTTGCACAAATTGACATTTTTCATGCAGCGGTGGGTGATTTTGAGCTCGGGTGCGGCGCGGGGAGAGCTGGACAAGCTCACTGAGGCGTCGTGCATTCCCCTGGAGGCGGCGTCGGGTGTGGCTAGCTGAGACGAGGAGGCAATGGTGGACGGAATCTAGGAATTTTGGAAGCCGTTTTTGTGAGGTTGATTTAGATGTAGGACCTGAACAGAATTAAATTCTGGTTAGTATTTCTGTCATGTGGGTGGGTGAGCTCCTTTTTGTGCTGCTGACATTGTAAAAACTGAAAACCCCAGTGGAACGGTTCTTCCGTGGCGCTTTCAATAAAGCGGGCCAATGCCTTTGGTCTAATATATGCTTTAGTACTTTGTGGTGTAAAGTATTCGTCTTCTCTAAGTTAGAGTAGTCCTTTGACGAGTCATTTGAGTGGATCTCTCGTGAGTTGCTACGCGGCAGTGGTGGTCATCGTTGAAGAACATCGGGCGTGTTCAGCGGTGAACAACGGGCCATGTTTTAAAGAAAGTAACTAGAAAAGTCGCGCGGCATTCGCTCTTGTTGCACATTTCTTCCTATCGTATACAATAAACCTCATTGGATAGCCAGTGGCCAGCATTAAAAGAAGCTATCATTATTGTAAAATAAGTTCTTTTAGTTCGTACATTTGATTTGTTGAAAAAGTTGAAATACTAAAAAAGAATTAATCGGTGCATCCTGCACGGTATGCGATTAGTGCTTAAACGAACAGTTTTTGTTGCTAGCAATGTCCGATTGACTGGGATTTGAAAGAACTGTAATGGGGGCGTTCGTGGATGTTCAAGCTTAGGACAAGTGATGCCATCTGCTAGTGCTTTTGTCGCTAAGACATGACATGGACCGCCGGTTTATTCATCCGGCAGCTAATTAGGTAGCCAAACATGTTTCAGCCATTTCGTCAAATATCTGGTTAACAAGGTTGAAGGGTGATTAGAGAGGGGTAGGTGATGGACTGATAGTGCACCCACCTAGGCTAATTTTCTTCCTTGAAATGACATCGCACTCGCACAGCTGATTCAGGGGCCACTGTTGTTCCAGTGGCACGACTGGGGAAGGCTGCGCTCGACAGGTCGGGGCACGCTCCGCAACAGAGGCAAGGCAAATGGTGAGAAAGATGGGCACCCGGGTTGCGTGCGCCTTGATAGGTGGCCATCGCGAAGGAGAAGGCACCACGGATTGCAAAAACCGTTTTCAAAAATCGTTAATGTTTCAACAGGCTTAATGAACAGTAATGATACATGAGTAAACAGTAATTACGGAAGTTTTTTGCGCTGTCGATTTTTAGGCTCTCAACAGCGGTGGCCTCCAAAACCACCATGCAGAACGATGTTTGGAGGACACCCTCTAAAAAAATCACCATGAGAAAGTAGCAAGGATGCCGCCGTGGCCTCTAATGGATCTGAAAAAGTGCCCGCTGGCGCCATGGCAAAGGGCAACGCGCCATGAAGGTTGTGTTTGTCACGCTCCGCAACGCCTTCTGCCGCGGCTGGCTCCGCTCCTTCGCTGTTGTGAATCCCAAGCCTATGGCATCGCTAGACTCCTGCATCAGTATTCTCCTCGTGTCATCATTGGAGGAGTCGGCAGCCTCCTCGTGCACCAGCCCACCAACCAGGGGCGGAGATAAGGGGTAGGCCGGGTGGGCCATGGTCCACCCTGAGATTTTAAAAAATGGCCCGTTTAAGCACTAGCATTGTGACATGCACTGCAACAGTCTACATTAGAGTTTTTTCTCTCGTAGCCCACTCTGCACTGACACTATAGCTCCTGGTCACTGACAGTGTAGCTCCTGGTCCCAACTCTCACCTCACACGCTCCACACCCAAACCCTTCACCCCCACCAGCATCGCCGCCGTCCAAGACGACCTAAGTCACCGGTGTCGACCAACATGGACCCACGATTCCCGCTACCATCCCCATCCTCAAGCGGCAGAAGTCGGGGGCACCACCGGCGGGCCCACTCGGAGACATTCCTGCACTTCCCTGACGCGGCCCTTCTCCTCAACCTCGACGGTGACTTCTCCTTCTCCAACCTTGACTTCCCCTCCCTCCCCGACGACTCTCCGGCCATCTCAGACCCATGGATGGGGTCACCTCGTCGTTCGAAGGTGAGTCGACGCTGTCCGGTGGCCTGGCGGACTACGCCAAGAAGGCCATGCCCATGGACAGGATCGCCGAGCTCAGGCTCATCAGCCGCGCCGCCTATCACATGCGGGGATCTCGTGCACTCCTCAACTTCCCGCTCTGAGATCGCCACAACAGAGGCGGCCACGGCCACCGCAATGGGAGACAAGCGGGGGTGCCTCGAGCCAACAAACTCAGATTCTTCCCCTTCATTCCGTGCTGCGCCGATTTACAGGGCTGCCAAATTATCGAGTTGGAGGAAGAGGAGCCTGAAAAATAGAGGCCCATTTATAAGAAACCGCTGCAGCCCAAATCACATAAAAGACTAGTAAATTTACACGACCGAGCGAGTTTCAGGCCACCGCTTACACCGATTTGTCGAACCCAACCCCTCGGCAGCTTCGAGAGGCAGAACGCAGCAGTCGGGTATGGAGAATGGATTGGAAAACCGACGAGATGCTGTATCGAAGGTTCTAGTAGAAACTCACCGGAGGAATTGGAGTCGTTGATGTGTATATCAACGGTTGGAAGTAACTGGCCGATCAGGAGCGAGACAGCTGCACAAACGATAATGAATTGTTTCGGTACGCTGGGAAAGCGACACGTAGACGTGACCACCGCCGCGTACTACAGTATCCCGCAGAAGATCAGATGGACCTGGCCGCGAAACGTAGCCTTCACGGAGGGCATCAATGCAAAATTCACGCAACATTGAATGCTTCAAGCCCCGACCCGACGCGCACATCTCGTCCGGATCCGCTCATCTTCCAGAACAGATATCTCTGTAGCTCGGCTGTGGTCATCGAATGGAACTGTGTGGCCGGGCAGAGGGAGGGCCACCCATTTCTGATTTCTCCACAACGCCGCAGGAGATCCTACATGAGAGAGAGGATTGACGCAGGCAGCTTCTAGATCCTGCGCGCAGCACCTGCTTCACTGCACGCAAATTATGTTTGATTATTTGTATTAATTAAAATATTTATTTAAATATATAAAATTATAAGTTATGTTTAATTTTTTAATTAATAAAATAAATCATAGCAAAATTTATGATAATTTTTTAAATAAGATGAATGATCAAATATAAATAAAAAAGTTAATGACGATAATAATTTAAAAATAGAGTAGTAAGTTATTTCCATTTTATTGCGATTTGTACAGAGCCAGATTAGTGTACTCAAGTGCGTGACAGATTAGTGCAGCAACAAAAAATCCTAGCATTATTATTTTCTTGTTCATTCGTCCATGGTCACGTATTGTTATCATATCATACATAATAAATCTGTTTAAATTTATTAAGTTTGAATTGTTGTAATATATATCTAACCGGCCAAACTAAAAGTTAGATATGCAAATATGGAAAAAAGACATGACCAGAATAAGTTTCAAACACAGATTATAGGAATATCAATTTTATGACAATTTAATATAAAATGGCATAACAATATAAAGCATTACTATACAAGAAATTGATACTCCCTCCATTCTTTTTTATTGTCATTATTGATTTTTTGTTTTACGTTTGACCGTTTGTCTTTTTCAAAATATTTGTTCAGCTATGTAATATTATAAGTTGTGTTTGAACTTTACTTAGTAATAAAATATATAATAATAAAATATATAATAATTTTTAATTTTTTTGAATAAGATAAATGGACAAACGTAACAAAAGAAGTCAATGATGACAATAAAAAAATAGAAGAGGTACATGTTTTTCAATGTTGCACCAAAATGGAGTTTCTACTAAATTCATTAAGTAATCTAATGATAAGTAAAGAAGAATGATCACAAGTCTCTTTTAGAAAAGTTAATCTTTGTAACAAAATGGAGAATAGCATATTTTATAGTGCTATATAAATATCATATTGAAGATTTCAATTATCATCGTAAATACGAGCAGTCTCAACAAAAAAATTGCTCAAACATTTTTAATACCGTACTCCCTCCGTTCACACTTTGTCATCATTGTTTACTTTTTCAGCTACGCTTGACTATTCATCTTATTTATTTTTTAAAATATGATATTTTTTATTATGATTAATTTTGTTACTAAAAAACTCTGTATTCTATACACGATACTAGGGGTACATCAGGACCGCGAGATATATTTTTTACATTATATTGTTTTTTTGCTCTGAGAAAAGAATCTTTTCTATGCTAACGTCAGCCCTAGCCGTTCTTTGAAACCGCCCTGGTTCCCCCCTACCCTCCACGGACCAGGCCCCCTTTGCCATCCGATTGACCGCCACGTCATCGATCCGTGTGCCTGTTCTTGTGGGGGACGGCCACGATCGGCCCGAGTCAATCCACCGAAACCGAGCGGCTGCCCGCCCTCTGTTCGTCCCCGCCCGCTTACAAATTCGCCCAAAATTTGCCCCAAAATTTCCACAACCACAACAGCAGCCAGAAACAAGATCGATTTCGCCGCGAGAATCGAGATGAAGCCGGCGGCAGAGCTGGAGGCCGACGAGCGGGCGGCGGAGATTGCCCGTAAGAAGGCCGCCGCCACGGCGGCCGCGAGGAAGGCGGCGGACGCGGCCGAGGCGGAAGAAGTGGGCGGAGATGGGGAGGACGAGGAGGTGGAGGCGGAGGACGAGGTCGATGAGGTCGATGGAGAGGACGGTGACGACGACGGCGAGGGGGAGGGTGAGGAGGATGACGAAGATGCTGAGGTAGAAGATAAGGAGGCCGGCGGCGTGGTGGGGATCTCCGACGACGATGAAGACGACGACGGCGAGAAGGAAGGCGGCGACGACGACGACGACGACGACGATGATGACGACGATGATGACGACGACGACGGAGTCGACGGCGAGGACGAGCAGGAGGTACAACTCTTGATTTCGTAAAACTACTATATTTAATTCTTGTTCATATGTTTAGCTTCTTTCTGTGCTGATAGATCTGAGTCACTGCGCTTTTGCTGTATAATTTTTATTTGTTAATTCTATGCGCTATTAATCCTGGAAGACACGAAGTATTTACACTCATCTACGAAATAGACTTATTTTTGCAGCTCGTTGTTCTTGACTTAGAGGCGTGTTCTAAATTCTTAGGTTGTCTGTATGCCTGTCGAGTTTTTGGCACCGTTTTCTGGTCGTAAAGTGGGCTCTTAAAGGCTCAATAATCTCGATTTATTTTGGTTCACCTGTGATGTTTACATGTCAAAATATCTGGCGTGGCAGCAGATCCCTGGAGTAGTCAGATTGTTGAAAGGAGCAGTAACGCTGAGGCTTTTATTTGGTCTGTTAAAAGAAGATATTTTCTTCTAGATCTGCAAGTTTTTCCTGCTTTTGCGCTCGTTCTGTTCTGGGGTTTGTACAATGCCACGCCGTTTGCCTGTCCTTTAACTGGTCTTGGTAGTTCTTGCCATGAAAAGACGCTCGGTATCCATCCATTTGTCTCTCCTTGTGCGGTCTGTGGTGGTTGGCCCATCAAAGCCCCATCTGTTCCCATAATAGAACAGTACTATTGCCTTTGCACATGTTTCTTATTACAATTGTTTTGCAAAAAAAAAATGTTTCGACAATTTGAGGATTTTGTCTGACCTGCAGAAAATCCTCTTTTTTTTAATCGAGCAAGGGGTCCTTTCAAATCTTGTTTAGAGATGTGTTATCTCCCATTTGATTTGTTCAGGCTGCTGAACACGTTGGGCTGCAGGAAATCTATCCACATAGCCCTTGGATCTGCAAGAACCTGTGCTAAAACTGAAAATCAGTAGGTTTCACTTTAGGTGTTGTTCTAGTGCTTTTTGAGATGACGATTTATATCAGAGACTGTTTCTGAGGTGAGCCAAGAGCTCTCCAGGCAGGGTTAACAAATTTGCTGCATTTTGCTGAAATTCGTTGAAATTCAACGGATTTGGTCTGGGCTGAATTTAAAAATTGCCGTATTACTGTTCATAAATTCAAAAAAATCAGAAAAATATGTTAAAAACTAGATGAAATTCTAAGATTACTGGTGAAAAAGATTTTTTTTTAAATTGGCATTGTTTGTTTGGTTAAAATTTAATTTTTGTCGAATTTGTACAAATTGGCATCAAATTTTGATTTTTTTCAAAATTCACAAAATATAAGAAACAAATATGATAAAAACTAGAGTGAATTTGAAGACCTTTGGTGAAAAGATCATTCCAAAATTTTAATATTTGCATAGTTAAAGTTTAATTTTTTTCCAAACTTTAATAACATCTACTATTCCACTGAATTTTGGATGAATTAGATTGATTTTTGGCCAATTTGGTCTGATTAATCAGTAAATTTGGCCGATTTTTGGTTTTTACTGTACACAACCTCTTCCAATCGAAATTTGGTTGAATTATACCGAATTTTGCTGAATTTTACCGAATTTTATGAAATTCAATGGGATCGCTAGGGTCTGATTTTTTTGTTACGATCAAATTTTGAAATGCTGTCTCCAGGTGCTCCAAAGAGCTGATTTGCCTATCAAATCAAAAGCACTTCTGATACCCTTACCATATCCTGGTTATGGTTGGATCTGGGCTTACAATTACATCTTTTTGCATTTTTTGTTTTATTTTGCACAGCTATCCAAGGGTTCCTATTAAACAATAAATCATAATTGAGTATTTCTGGTAGGATTTCCTTAGTTTTCTGTGTGCCTTTGGAGATGATATCTATCTGAGGCTGTTTTTGAGGATGATCTTGAGCTCTCCCAGTGTTTTTGAAAGTGTTTAACTTGTATGTGGTAACCTAAAGGTGATGATTTGCTCAGAGATTGTTTCTGATGAAGATTTGTATTCCTCACTGCTGAAAGAATTGCAGGCCAAACTGTTCTGTAGCTTGTCATCAGCAGTTAATTTGCATATTGTTTGGATCTGTTCTTTACACGTCTGTACACATTTTTTGGTCTGAATACGTATTTCATTTTGCTTTTTTGGGAAGTGATGAACACTGCATCTCAGATATCCTTTATGGATATATATACTAAATGATGAAAAATTGCACGTCAGTCTGATCCCATAAGTAAATCTCATCTATAGATTCTGACTGGACTATCCATGTGTGACTATTAAACAACAAATCATAATTGGGTATTGCTTGACGATTTGCTCAGGCTGTTTCTGTGGAAGATTTCTATTCCTCGCTGCTGAAAGAATTGCAGGCCAAACTGATCTGTAGCTTGTCATAGGCAGTTAGTTTGCACATTGTTTGGATCTGTTTTCTCCGCATCTGTACACATTTTTTTGGTCTGAATTTCATTTTGCTTTCTTTGGGAAATGATGAACACTACATCTGAGATATCCTTTATGGATATATATACTAAATGATGAAAAATTGCACGTCAGTCTGATCCCAGAAGCAAATCTCACCTATAAATTCTGACTGGACTATTTCCAGAACAATATGCTGAGGTATTTGATTTTATTGCCGCTTACACAAGTTGTTGAATTTGACAGGAGGAGCTGGGAACTGAGTATCTTGTCAGGCCCCTTGGTCAAGCAGAAGATGAAGAGCATTCCAGTGACTTTGAACCAGATGAAAATGGTGATGGTGCTGAGGATGAAGAGATTGAAGATGATAATGCTGAAGATGAGGATTCTGGGAAGGCACAGGCCTCAACAAAGAGGAAGAAGTCAGATGATGATGATGATAATGATGATGATGATGACGGTGATGATGGTAGACCCTCAAAGAGATAGTCGGGTGGATGGCCCGATCCTCTGCAGTGTGCTAGTCTGGGAAATAATCCTCTGGCAGAAGGTTGTAGGTTTAGAACATGTCGTTAGTTGTAGCTATGAGTCCAGTCTGTCGTGGTAGTTGTTAGTGCATACTGCTGATGTTAGTTAGCAGCCTGTCAAGACAAAATGTATGAGGGAAAAAACGTGAGTCTTGGTGTTTTATGTTTGTGTAGCTTCTAGTTCAACTCTGGAAACAGCGTGGATGCTTTCTTTGTTGTGAATCTTGTCATGATAAAGCTTCTCTTACACTGGAAATCTCACTTTGCTTTGAGCAGCTGTAATTATTTATGCTTATTGGTGCTTTCCATGTCTTAATCTTGAGGGGTCGATTCACTAAACCCCTTTTTTTCAACCTGTAGCCCATGACGCTTGGAGCAAGTTCACTTTCGTCACCAGCACCAGTGCTGGAGAAGTAAATCATGAATAACAAGCACGGTGAGAATATGGAACTAAAGGTTTGAGATAAAAGGTGTTGGGCTATAGTATAAGAGGTTTTCTAATCTCTTCTATATTAATTGGTTAGAGGAGGATCTTTTAGTATGTTATTAGAGCTAATGTCTTGTGTTTAATTTTTCTCTTTGTCACACATTTTCTTTTGCTGTGTGTAGTAATCTTTACCTACTTTGTTTATTGAGTACGTATATGCCACGAGCACACGGCTGTGACTCGCACACAGAGAATGCTAAACTATAGCATAAGATGTTTCTTGTCCCTTCCATACCATTTGAGTTTTATGGTTAGATTAAATCTCTAACAAAGGGGTTCATGGTTTTTTTGAAAGGTGCTCCAAAACAAGAAAAAAATATTGATACGGTTTGATTTTTCACACATCATTTTGATCTCTAAATTGTCTCAAGGTGCGAGTAAACTTATCTATCCGCTCGGAGATGCACCTGTATCATGCCCACATGTATCTGCTGATTTCTGCTTTCCCCACATGCATATATGGAAAGCGCCCAAAGTGCAACCAAACAACGAGGCGCGCCTTGCTATAAATGGCGCGAGCCATGCAGAAAACCACTGGACAAGCACAGAGCTCTGCACTCTCTTGGTCATATGGGGAAGCCGCTCCTGCATTAGCTCAACGGAGGCTGTGATCACTTAAGCCCGTCATAAGTTCATCTGAAATGCTTTTTCATAGTCATTTCAAGGACTGTTTCTTTTATTTTTCATGACTACTTGCCATGCACAACGATTTGTCGAGGTCCATGATAAATATAATGGCCGAATCTTTTTTTTGAGAGAGGATATAATGACCGATTCTGACAAAGCTCCTTGCTAATAAGCTTTAGAAAATCATCTTTACTATAATTCACAAGAATCAATATGTATTCATTAGGGAAAAGAATATAAAGACTGTTTGGCTTGGGCTTTTGAATATTTATATCTATGTAAGACAAGCAAAAAGAAGATTGTAATTATCTAGTTAGACTTCGAAAAAGCTTTTGACAGATTTGAACACAGGGCTATAATAGAGGTGCTGCAACACAAAGGTTTTAGAGAGAAATGACAACAATAGATAAATATGATTATGAGTTCAAGAACATCATCTATCCTATTAAATAGAGTGACAGGGAAAGTCTTTCACTACAAAAGGGAAAGGGGAGTAAGACATGGAGACCCCCTCTCCCCCTTACCTTTTATTTTAGCAGCAGATCTATTGCAGAGCATAGTTAATTCAGCTTTAAGCAGAGGATTTTTTAGACTACCTCTAGTAAGGGGAGGTGGGACAGATTTTCCAATTATACAATACGTTGATGATACTCTTCTAGTCATGGAAGCCTGCCCAAGGCAATTGTTGGCACTGAAGTCTATACTCAACACATTTGCTGCCTCCACGGGACTAAGAGTGAATTTCCAAAAGTCAATTATATATCTAGTCAATGTTGAACATGAGGAAATGGAAATTTTGGCACAAACCTTTGGATGTGAGATTGGAGGTTTTCCATTTACATATTTAGGGCTCCCTTTAGGTCCAAATAAACCCAGTGTGGAAGATTGGCTACCTCTTGTGCAGAGGATAGAAAGAAGATTAGTGTCCACATCCCAATTTTTAAATCAGGCAGGAAGATTGGAAATGGTGAATTCTGTGCTTTCAACACTACCCACATTCTGCGTGATTGTGATAAATCTGCCACCAACAATAAAGAAGATGATTGATAAATATAAGAAGCATTGCATGTGGAGAGGATCAGACCTAAATGCCAAAAAACCCCTCTGGCAGCTTGGAACTTGGCAACAAGATCAAAAAAGGAAGGAGGTTTAGGAATTCTGAATTTGCAATGAAGCACTGCTCCTAAAGAATTTGCATAAGTTTTTTTAACAAAGTAGACTGTCCTTGGGTGGCTCTAATATGGGAGAATTATTATAGAAATGGAAAACTGCCTGATAACAAACCAAATGGCTCATTTTGGTGGAGATCTATTCTGAAGTTACTAGACAAGTTCAAAGGCAGTAGGGAGCCCCCTCCTGTTAACTTCATTTATACTTGTAAAACTCTCTGATATTTTTAATAAAAGGCAGTAGGGAGCCCCCTCCTGTTAACTTTCAAAAATATAATGACTGAATCTTTGTTCCCCATCCAGGCCCGGGTTGCTCATCTGTGGGCTATGGAGCAGCTTCTGGGCTGGGGCCTCTCTTGGTCAGTGACAATGGGACCGGTCTGGAGTACAATAATTTTTCATGGAACAGAGGTCTGCTGGTTTCACCTTTTATTTTTTCTCGCAACACATCCATAAGCCGGATTAACAATGCTGGCACTAGCTAGTGAAACTCACAAGCTACATGACCGCCTCTTCATGTTACACACAGACTTCACTAACATTTCTTTTAAGAAATAAATTTCATTACCTTATGTCGTCTTTCATCGTCAAGCTTTTGACTCAGTTCACCAAGCTTTTGACTCTGTTCTCCCGCTCCAGAAATGAAGCATTAGTACAATTTCTTATCCGTGCAGTAGCTTGTGCACTTTTTTCTCCCACGTTTTAATAAAGAAGTCATAAAATGCAAAAGATCCCGGATGCATGTCCATTCATCGGTGTTTGCTGGTAAATTTTTGTTTTTTCTTTCAGAAAGTCAACATATATGTTCTTCAGTTTAGTTTCAGAAATGTCATATTACTCATGTTAGCTTGGTGTTATCAGAGGTTGATCGAGCTGAATGTCATCGAACTGAATGTCATGGTTGAGCTGGTCCACTTACTAACCGAATCTGCAAAATGATGCAGCTGAAGACACATACAACTTCTTAGTAAATTGGTTCAGCAGGTCATGATGTACCTCAAGACAAGCCAGCAGAGGCACTTGTGATAATCAGTTCATTCCTTTCAGGCAAACAATCTCCAACAAGAACCTACTGATGGCTACTACCAGAATCAGAGTTGCAGAATTATGCAGTATAGTACCTATATGTAACAATCTACTGACTGAAATAAAGTTCATGCTAACTTGTCTGTCAACATTAGAAGTCTGGTTGAGGTCAAATTGTCATCCAAGTATTTGGCCTTTTTGTTTCACGTTTTCTTTTCTATAGAAAAAAGGTATATTCAAGTCTCAGATTGTCAATAAATACCTGTACGTATAATTGGTATAATGTTGACCATACATCACAGCTATGTACCTCCAAAATCCAAAACTACGTATTAGTGAAAGCATGTAAGATCCCAGAATTTCCAATATCCAGGGAGCTTTTGGGAAAAAAACGAGCAGGAAATGCAAAATATAACTGGAAAACTGTTCAGTAGGATGTCAGGAAATGCAAAATGCTAATGCAAATCACAATTCTTCTTTCTTTCAAATAGAATACATATCTTTCCACATTCTTTCCCACTTATTACAAGACAAAAGTTTTCCAATCCTTGAATAGTTTTGGCACAAATGACTAACTTTAAATTCCTTGTTATCTACGTGTAGGAAGTTGTTTACCCAGAAGAAAAGCATCTATCAGGGAAAGGCCTTCCTCAGGTTTGTTGAGAGGCACCAAATGGCCAGCTCCTCTGATCGTCGCCATTGTCATGCCTTGGTACTCCACAAATCTTCCAGCAACCTACAACATATCCTCCAAATCAGAGACCCCAGAATACATATTACATTTGGGGTACAACTAAACTA
>VSTD030001944.1:0-12385 GCA_008808055.3 Sporobolus alterniflorus | reverse complement strand
GTGTTTATTACACGACTGCTATATAAGTCATGTCAAATAAATTGGTGCAACTGAGAATAAACACTGGCGCGACTGCTACATAAGTCATATCAAATAAACTGATCTGACTGAAACGGATCAGATTTAAAAATATTATTAAAAAGGGTCCCACGTACCTGTAGGGAAGTGTGCACTGCGCGGTGGCCAGCGACACGGCGCCGGCCGCACCCGGCACGCGGATTGCGTCGTGGTGGGCCTTCCTCATCTTTATCCCCCTTCGGGTGAGCGGCCACGTCTCGTCCTGTACCTCGGCTTGAGCCAGCTCCGTGGTTGCGAGCAGTCAAGATCGACGCTGCGCGGATGCGTCCAGTCTGTTGCCTCCAAGCGAGCACGCTCAGGCTTCACCTACGTACGATTATTAAACCACGAGGCCGGCAAGACGCACCAGTGTGTGCGTTTTGATTCATTCTTCAGATGCCGTTCCGAAGGATTCTAAAATCTAAATGTTGTGCTCGCCAATCGGGCGCGCGGGGAGCAGGTCGCCGCCTGGCTCTCCGCCGTCGTCGGCTGGACTGGACCCCGCGTCGCGCTGACTCCTTCGAGAAGATCCACAAGTACGCACGCGACCGCTCTCATTCCCGTCCGCTTCACGGCATTCTGTGGCCGCCATTGGCGCCAAGGAACTGAGCAAAAAGCTCGCACCTTTGTGGTCCTCGGATACCACGACGGGCGAGGTCCCCATCATCCGGCGTGGCGTCAAGGAAGAAGACTAACCTAGGGCAATTTCGTCACAGGCCATCATTGATTTGAATTTAGAGCGAGCGGATACCAATTCAATCACTATTATAATCATATAATGTCATTTTAGAGAAACCTTCCGGATAAGCCATTTGATTGTGTCATGGAGAGAGAGAATGTAGCAAAAGACCAGAAAAACACCATACGGAATACAAACAAAATATATTGCGAACAAACAAACTCCTCTATATAGCCTTCATTGAAATTGCCCAACTGACAATCAGGTTGGTCTTCAGTTCCATTAAGGACTTTCGACGTCAAAAAGCTTGGCAAATATCTTTCCCAAAAATAAAAAAGGCTCAGTAAATTTGGTTAGGCGAACCAGCTGAAATATCTTGCAGTGCAAATCACAGAAGAGTCGGGGCACAACAGATGCAAAGGAAAAATTCAGCATCTCAGTCAAATTATTTTCTTTTATAGGTCAATACTCGAGGGGGGTAAACGCTGTTCTCTTGAATGATGTTTAATTAAATTAGACAATAGATAGATACATCACAAGTCTACACACAGTCCACATGTTCCATTCACATCGTGCAAACTTAGCTTTTCTTTGGCATTGCAGCAAGTCTGGTATACATTCTTGCCATTGATTGATAGCCTCTGATGTCACCCGATCGCAGAAGATTGCCTATAATGGTGAGGGGAAAAAAGTGTAAGTAGCCAACACAAGATCTTTAGGTGTTGTGCATGGTAACTTGGGGGTGCTACACTTCAATAAGCACTAGGTTAGTTGCCCAATGATGCATTTCTTGGCAATTTTTTTTCTTGAACACGCAGGAACGCTGTGTATCATTATATTAAGTAGAAGAAAAAGGAGACAAGAACTCTAGTACAGAAAAAGACACCACACTCTACAGCTCTAGATTAGATCACCCTTTACACATAGGAAGCGACAAGCACACAACTAGAGCGCAGCCCTCCAAAAATCACCCTGGGAGCCTAGAGTCTGAAGGAAGGATAAACCCTTAGCTCCGGCCATGGTCCACAACAATGCCTCCTCCCTAACTACTGTAAAATGGTTATGATTCTCTTTTATTCAAAACATGGAGGCAACCAAGATCACTTTTTATTTCTGCACATTTAGAAAGATCTCACATGCACATTCTTCTGTACGTCTGTACACCTAACCTGATATGTGATACAAATTCAACAACTACGTAATATGTACAAAGGATAGCAAATTTTATTTCACATGTTACGAAAGGGCCTCTAGTTGAGTTGGTTGGTTGACTCTAGTAGCACTCCTCGGGTCTTGGGTTTGACTCGCTATGGGAGCGAGTCCCACGCCAAAGCACAGGTCCTAAGGCCTGGCCACTCACATGGGCCATGGTGCCACTGTGTGAGGGTGGGGTAGGGGTTCGGAGGTTTTCTCAACCTGTGTGAGGTCTTCCTCTTAACAAAATGCCCAGGGGCTGTCTTACCTCCAGCAGGTCGAGTTTTTTTATATATAAAACAACATTACCAGTATGACATTATACCCAAAGTATATAAGAGGTTGTGAGACAAGTAGTAGAGGAATCCAATGTTACCTGAGTCACAGTTAAGCGGGCTGTCTGGTTCTGGATGAGCCATCAATGCAATTATAGCTCTACAAACAGACTGGAGCGTCCATGCAGGGCTCCATGCATTCTTCAAGATATCCAAGCAAATTTCACCAGTCTGGAGTAACAAATCAAGAAAAAGAAACAATAATGTATTATTGAAATAACTTATCACAAAGATGAGAACAGCAAGATCAACTGAGGAATGAAGAAAATCATTTTCACTAATAAAGGTATCTGTTTAAGGAGAAATAGAAATAACCTTGAAATGCACGTTTGGGTGGAAAATTTTAGTCAGGAACCGAACTTGGGGTGGAAGTAGAGGGTATTGTTCTGGGATAGCAAAGGCAAGCTGGAAGACACCACCTTCATAAGGAGTCTCTGAGGGTCCCTAATAACATTAGAGAGACAGATGAAAAAATATGTTAGATATGTTCTTGCTAGGAGTTGTGTCGATGTCACAGGGCAAATAAACTACCTTGACGAAAGCAGTCCATTTGAATATGTTTGAATCATCACATATCAACTGGATATCAGGGTCAGCTGATTTCTCTCGCTGCACTTCCTTGTACTCTTTGAAAAGCCTAGCTCTTGATGCCTGTTAATACAATAATCCAAGTTGTTAGATAACATGCGTGCTCAGTGCTCTTAAAAACAGCAACATCTATTACTCAAAAAGAAATACAGAACAGGATCATGAAGCAGCACAATTATATGTAAAAATGCTACTAACTAGTTTCTTCCCCACCTATCTATAAGTGCCTTTCAGATCACTAAATGAAAGTGTGGAATTTCAAACAAGAATGTAACATATGAAATAATTAGCAGTGTTCACGGAATATATAAAATCTCACATGGCATAGCTAGCTCACGATATATTTTAAAATCCAATCCAACTATCACTAATGGCACCGCTTTCATTGGGTAATTTTGGAATCAACAGTGAAACAGATGCACCTATGATTATAATGTGACACATAATGCAGTTCTTCCAAAACAAATTCACAGCCTGAAGTCAGATGGACCACTATCTTTTGTACAACTATATATCATATTTCCAAATCTATCCACCTTCAATTTAAGATGACAAACAAAAATATTGTGATATTTAAATTTGGCACTGCTACGAAAATGAAACGAAAAAAGAATAAGAGCTGTGGTAAGTCAATTGCAGCATACCTGCATATTTTCTATTCTAGAATTGCAGCAAACTTGATGAGTCCAAGATGTTTATGAAAAGTGCAACAAACAACATAGCATCATGTTAAAATCAGCTACAAAATATTGACAGATACTTAGTCAAAATGATGAAGAAATAAAATAAAAAGAATTCTTAATACTGAAATAAATTGAAACTTTAAACCTTTCATACAACCATGGGGGGAAGACAATGTAATAGAAAACTCTCTTGCCCTAGCCCATGATTGCAAAAGATATAAAATGATCAAAGTGACAATTCCAAAAAAAATTGTAGGGAGACTGATTTCTATATTTTTCAAGTCTCCACAACAAAGTAAACCTGTTTGTAGGAGAGAAGTATAGTTTCCAGTAAAGAAAGAAAAAACATAATGCTACTGTGCCAAAAGAGAACTACTCACGTGATCACTGAGTAATTACGCTGTTTGAATACATGTTGAGGATTAACATACATATAAAACTACACTGGATCAAATATCTATGAGGAACCAAGAAAATTTACAAAAGATGAACTGACTGCTGTATTCTATTATGTTTCTGAACTATGGACCAGTCCACAGACAAGATTACCATACACCAGAATCAACTAACATGATTTGAAAATCATTGAATACAACTGATACGTTCCAGACAATGCTTCTGTGTATGCAAACAAACAAAACCCAACAATTAATTTAGTTTCTTGTATATTTAATATTTGACTTAGTAGGCAACTGCTCACTGGAAATTAA
The DNA here is from genome assembly GCA_008808055.3 of Sporobolus alterniflorus. Classification (NCBI taxonomy): domain Eukaryota; kingdom Viridiplantae; phylum Streptophyta; class Magnoliopsida; order Poales; family Poaceae; genus Sporobolus; species Sporobolus alterniflorus. The sequence continues at coordinate 8,139 of VSTD030001944.1, read as the reverse complement.
TTTTCTATCAACTAAAGCACTAGAAAAAAACTAGCACCAGCCTCCCTAGAAATAAATGAAATATATATTGGAGAAAAAGGAAATTTTCTTCGGTTGGAGCCTTGGAGGAGTGCACCAGTTACCGATTGCAATAACCACCCTCCAAAGTTATTCTTATTCTTCCATATACATGCTAATAGGTGTACCTAATCAGCTATTCTATACATATTAGTTAAAGCATTTCTTTCCTCAACAGTTTGTTATTGAAACATGAGTACATGATAGGAACGCTCATACAACAATTTTCTAAGCACACGGGCAAAAGGTGGATGCATCATTCTTTCACCAATCCAAGCCCCACTCTTTGCACCCTTCCTCTAGGATGCCTCTAGACGTATTTCTGAAAGACTAGGGAACTACTCTTCGAGCTAATCAGCAACGTATATACACATCAGGATACCAAAGCCGTATCGGCCGCAGCAAAGCTCCCAAACCTATGCGAACATCGGGCACAGATCCCTAACCCCAACCGGATTCTTTTGCCAGGCTGGGGCCTAAACCGCTACCGACCTTCGGGCAAAGGATGAGGAAAGAACCTGACTGGATCGAGGTAGCGGCCGGCGGCACCCTTGGGGAGCGCTGCTCCGATCTGACGGGGGAGGAGGCCGGAAGGCGCGGGCAGGAGCGGCGGCGGCGGGTAGGTGGGGGAGCTCGCTGGAGCGGGTAGATCGAGGTGGATACGCGGAAGGGGAAGAGGGAGGAATCGAGCACGATTTGTAAAATGGGATGGAGTCATGGTTTACAAAAACGGTCGAAAATCATATGCTGTGCACCGGTTTTGCCGGTTTGAGGAAAATCGACTGGCTGGAATAAAAAAATCAATAATTTCAGAAAAACTATGCGGTAATCCAGAAAATGTCACATCTAGTTTTAAGCACAAAATCGAATATTCATAGTATATATCTAGAAAAAGTTTTCACACATATCAATGCAAAAATGAATACATAATAGTCAATATCTTGAATATACAAACTTATCACGAGGACATTGTCTAAAAAAGACTAAAGCGACTCTCTGAGACACAAAAATTTCACATGTAATTGACCATGAGCAATCACTCACCTCTTAAAAAAACTTCTCTAGTTAGTCAATCTCTTATCGGTGTTTTTTACCATTGACTAGTAAGATCAGCGCCACACAGTTTTTTTCGATGGCCTATCTACCAAGATATAGGGATTTATACTGGTTCCGACTGTTGTAGCGTAATAACCTAAGTCCAGTGTTCGTGTGTATGAGCTTTATCGGATCTTGGAAGCTTAAAGATTGAGCTTGCACGAGATGGTTACACGCTTGAAAGTGTTGCGAACGGTTGCGATTATGTTTCTTCTATTGCGGTTGTGGAGGTCATCCCTGGGCAATGACATAGGCTACCTTTTGTCGGTAGTCAGGAGGGACTTAGCCTCCATTCCCTTATAGTTTTAGGACTAGATTACATGAGGCTGAGTTGCCCAACTAGCCCCCCAGGTCTCCATGGAAGACCCGGATGCTAATGTAGCGCCTCCTTTGATCTTGTCGCTTTTGGTCAAGGGGGGTTGAATCTTATCCGGAGTTGTGCCCTGTAGCACTGCGGGCATCCTTATTCACTTCAGTCATGGGCCCATTCATTAATACCTGGTGTCATATCTATCATAACACCCTTCGTGTGTTTTGACTAAGATGCCCTGATGATGGCGAAGACAGGTCATGGATTACTGTAGCCACCAGCCTATTCGAGGAATAGGGGAACAAGTGAGAGATACTCATGAACCCCTTCCACGCCTTGAATGTGTGGTGACGTTGTTGATTCAGTGAATCCTGGGGGAGGGCCCTGCGTGTCAGGTTTGACGTGTGGGTCCTGAACTCAAATGTTGTCCTAAGGTTGTGTCCGTGCGTTGCTCTTGAGGTCGTCACATACCAGTCGATCATTTGGTTGGAGGGACGTTTTGGGTGTTGTTTGGGTACCCCGGGTGTAGGGTCCCAACACTAGCCCCGAGCCTCAACCCAAGTTGGAAAGTCTCAGGTGGAGGTGTATCCAACGTTCGTTTCTATCTTTTTTTTTGCAAAAAAGAAAGAGAAAAAAGTGTTACACCACTTTTGGGGGGTCAGGTTCAGAGCATACTTAGCTCCACCGTTGAACTTGGGGTTGGGACCACAAGGTCCAACCCCAGGTGGGGTTGGGCCGAGTCTCGCGGTGGGGCGCATGTAGGCCCCCCCCCTCCCCCCTAGAGTCTCTACCTGAGCCAGAGTAGTTGGTTAGAGGTTGAATTGTTCGAGTCACTCTTCGTGGCCCCGAGTGGGGTCGATTTTGACAATGCTTCATGATTTCATGTTTTATGCCCCATCCGCAAACCATGTAGTTTGGTGGGGTCGAGCTCGACAGGTGCCGACCTTGATGGCCAGACGCTCGCGCTCGATGAGATGACTAACAGGTGGATTCAAGTGGATCTCAGGGCACCCTAATCGAAAGGACGGGGTCGGGACGTTCTGTTAGGTCCTGCTCAGAACTTCGCACTTGGCTACAAACTTTTTTGAGGGCCTGGGCGTCTCGATGCCGACCCTGCAAGGTGGTTGCCATGAAGTAACTTAAGTTGGGAACCCGAATATAGGCTTCGTGGTGCTAAGCGTGTTAGCCACGCTTGGATGTGCTGCTGTGGGCCACCTTTTATCACCTGGTAACCCATCGGTGGGACGACCTAGAAACCAGAATCGTGTCAGATTTGTTACACACAAGCCCCATTTATTGGGGATTGATTTCACAAACCCCATTTGTTAGGGATCGATACATCATGTGAACCCCGTTTGTTAGGGTCCGATTTGTTACACGCAAGCCCTGTTTGATGGGGAGTGATTTTGCCAAGCCCGATTTGTTAGGGACCGACACGTCGTACAGATCCCATTTGTTGGAGTTTGATTCATCGCGCATGAGCCCCATTCATAGGGGAGCAATTTAGTCGAACCCCATTTGATAGGGATCGACACATCGTACGAACCCCGTTGGCCAAGGAGTGATTCTATTGAACCCCATTTGTTAGGGATCGACACGTCATCTTCACTTTGATTTTTGCCTATTTCGAGGGGGGTGATATGTTGTGGGTGCCCCCTACTTACCAGGGGTTGTCTATGTTGCGTGGGTATGGATTCACGCGTTGTGTGGCGCAATAGGAAATCGAAGGGTCGTGACGTGCTTACCGAGGCATGTGTGTTGTGTTAGTGAATTCGTAGGTCATCATAGCACTGTTCCTGGGGTACTATTCCTGGCTCCATCTCTCTCCCCTTTTTTATAGTCCTCGCGTTGCTTCTCTCTTGGTGGCTCTATGTTTCCTGTGACCTTTTCGCGACGTTGCCTCTATTTCTATTGAGGATAGAAAAAGAGGGGTAGAGAGAGAAAAGGCCCATGGAGGGTAGGGAGAACCACGATTCCTTGCCTTATGTGTGTCGCCATTGTCTCCGTCAACTCAGCTTCTCATGGTGCTATGGCCAGTGTTGAAGATGTCCTCAGAGCGCATCATGGACCTGGTCTTCAAATTGTTCACCTTCATCGCTAAGGGTCACTGGTGCCACCTTCCCGATGATCACCATCCTCCTATGTCAAATTCTAATGAGGTGGTCTCGCTCTCCTCCTTCCACGAGAGTGGAATAGGGTTGTGGGTGCACCCTTCTTCCGTGGGCTCTTGCATTACTGCAAGATCAAGCTCCATCACCTGGCCCTGTGTGGGACCCCCATGTCGTGGCGTTCATCACTTTGTGCGAGGCGTTTCTAGGGATCTTGTCCCACTTCGACCTCTGGAAGTATTTTTTTCATCGCCCACGCTACGGCGACAACGAAGGATGGCAAACTCCTTCCGTTGATCAGTGGCGTCATCCTCCAGCTGTGGAACGGAAGGTTGGGGTAGAACTTTTGCTTGCTGTTTCTGACTTCCAACAAGGGATGGCACCATGATTAGTTCCTCATCTGGAACCTCGACTCAAATCTTCCTACGTTCTTCGGTGTTCCACTCGTGCACTAGCAGACCTAGGGTTGGGTGAACATTGTTGTTGAGTAGCTCTAGCTGGGACTGGTCCTTGTCCAGGTGGCGGTGCTAGTACAGGAGGGCCTCTCCAGAGATGTCGTCCTTCGGGCATTCTTTGCCCACCGGATCCAACAACTCTAGGATCACACCCACGGGATGTGGTTGTATACTGGGCACACTAACCTAATTCCGGCGGTTTGTCTTTGCATGTTGACTTCTTGACCAAATCCGTGCCTTTCTTGTAGGGTTTGGGCAACCTCATATGCCTCCCTCGGTTCCAGAGGTAGGTACTGGCCCAACCCGCTGTTCTTGCAGACGCCTCCGCCTGAGAGTTGGACACAGCTCATGCCTCAGATTCTGGTGTCGGGATCTGTAGAACAGAGGGTCCTGGATCAGGTGTCAGCGTCCCTCGCACATTGGTGTAGGAGCCGCCTCTTGACATCGCCCTTCCAGTGCCAGCAAATCTCATCGCTATGGGGTTAGATCTGGCCTCTAGCTTCAAGAAGATGGGTGATGTCGTCCTGATGTCACCATCTCTCTTGCCCACATGGTTGCTGCCACCACTCCAATGGTTCGATTCAAAGTCACTGAGTGTGCCCCTCTTTGTCCTCAACGATATGGGGGAACACGCCCAATGGGAGCAGATTCATTACGAGACTTGGTGAGCCTGTGCTCGGCTGGCGTCTGTGAAGGAGGTCCTTTCCATCGGCCTTGAGTAGATGCAGGGGGTGCTAGAGATGCTAGGAAAAGAAGTGCTTCCCCTCGGATATGTATGTTCCACACCCAGGTTCTTTCAGAATTTTGTTTTGCTTGACTAGCTTAGGCATCAATCCTCTGTTTCATGTAGATGTTGATGTAGTCCTCCTTCGCTAAGTCACAATTTCTTCATGGTGAATTCGGTCGCCATGAAGGGGTTCCACACCAGTTGGAAGAGGTATAGGCTGAGGGGGCCTAGGAACAAGCTGAAGCAGCTTAAACTCATGCTGTTGTAGCTCAGGCGGCGGCAAATGCTGCGTTGGCTTGTTCTGAGGTCAGGTCCCTCCCTTCAGTGGTTGCTCGGGTCAATGGAGAGCTCATATCAATGTCTGAGCAATGTCGAGTAACTGAGGAAGAAGTCGGCGAGCTCCATGCGACCGGGGCTATGATTCCTTACCTGGCGCTTGGTACACCATCGGACAAGACTCCGGTGGTTTCCCTGCTAAGGGAGGTCTCGGGACAGCTGGAGGAGGCCGTGGTGGAAGGGGTTTACTTTGGTGCCCTGACTGTGTTGTCACTGGTGACTTCTCACTATGACGGGATCGACCTCCCCGCTGTCAGATGAGGCTTCACTGGGGGTCGGTCCGACGAGGAGATTCACTCTGAATGGGAAGGCACCCCGTTCGCCAGAGTGCCTTTCGGTCTCATTTCTCTAGGGGCGGTGCTGCAAACCTTACAAGAGAGGATTGATGTTTCTATTTCTCAAATTTGAATCCGGCTGATTGTTCTGGTGTAGCCCCTGAGTGGCCCAGTTGGCCGTGCTATGTTCTATGCATTGCCGACAATTTTTCCACCTACGTCTTTCAGGTGGTAGGCGCCGGGTTGTATAATTCCTGCTCTCACATATGGTCTGTTTGATGAGGAAAGAGGGAAGGGGAGGCGACCAGGCATCAGTTTGAGGAGGGGAAGAGGAGAGTCCACGGCGGCTGCAAAGGCTAGAGGTAGAGGATGAACCAAATGGGCCGTTGGGCCGCGTTGGTCCGGGAAGGTAGGTGGGCTTTGGTTGGGCCGGCCGGACTACGTAGGCCAAAATCTACTGGGCGGAATAGTGTTGCAGGAAAAAGGTAGTTTGGCCTAATTGGAATTAGGAATTGGTAAACAACAGAAATGAATTTGATTTTAGAGATTTTTGTTCAAATCAAAGGATTTAAACCTTGACAAACAACCTTTGAATTAAAACCAAACCAAGCTTTGTTTTTTTAAATAGAAATTTTGGAATTTGGTTTAATGATTCAAACTTTAAACAAGGACTTTAAACGAAAGAGATTTTAAAATTTAAAGAAATATTTGGAAATTTGAAAATCAAAGGAGAGTAAATTCAAAGCAAGGTTTTGAGATTCAAATCAAAGTTTGAATCATTTTGGATAACTTTTTGGAGACAACTAAAATTCATTTTTTCTTGAAACATTTCATAACTCAAAATGAATGAATTGTTTCAAATTGTGAACCCCAACAAACATTTTGATTTTAGAAATTCATTTTAAATTCAAAATAAAATCAAATAAATTCATTTAAAATGAAAATCTTTTGGAAAATTTGATTTCTTTAAGGAAAAATGGTTCACATTCTAAAATAGAAATTTAGGGAATTTAGGGATGTGACACTATGCCACTCTGGCCTCAATAATGGGCATAAGGTGTTCGACTGCGTGCCTCTCTGGGATGCCTTCCTCAGGAACATCATTGTGACAGAACCACTTGAGAAATGAGGGGTCCGTCGCCTGAAGATCGATTGGGAGATTCTCGACTTAGCAAGAATGCATAAACACACAAACCAAACATACAAAACTATGATTAAAATGGAAATTAAGTTATTACAACTTTGGTTTAAAGATTTCAAGATAGAGAAGCGGAGATGCTTCAAAAAATAGATTTTTTAGTGAAAGTGCTTATCTCGATGACATAAGGGCATTCACCTTGCCCTAGAGGTGAAGACCTCCTTCGGCCACTCTACACCTAAGACGTGTCCCATCACGGAGTCCAGCCCTCAGGAGCTTGGACTTCCCACTGATAGTTGTCATCGGCAGCATCAGAAGAGAGAGAAGGAGAAACCTTCACACAAAAGGTTGCAAAACAAAGGTTGAGCGACTACGCTCAGCAAGACTGACCTGACATGATCAAGCGGTCAACTTCTAGACATGCAACGGCTGCATGCGGTACAGACTCATAAGCCTATACCAATAAACTTTAATCACTTTTAAGCAAGTTTTATTCATGTTTAAGTAATTAGCATCATAGGTTTGCAACCCATACTAAACATGCAATTGTGATCAATCAACATTGATATTAAGCAACTCCTCAACTAACAAAATAGTTGACATCATTCACATATACAAGAGTAAACATTCTGAAAGTTGAATTACTACGGGATGGCAGCAACAAGTAAGAATCACTCATTTCTGAGAGTGTCATGGCGACACGAGCCAATATACACCTTCTAAGGGAACAACCTAATAACACGACACACGCACGGTCATGAAGACCCCATGTATGACAATAGTTCATGATGACTATCAAATAGTCGAGTCGGGCCCCTGGTGCATGTTTTCCATGCGATATCTCGACAGGCATCCGTGGGTGACCCACACACTATCCCGGTGTACATTCTGGAGGTATGGTAGGGTATCATCCAACTCAACAACCATCAAAGTTACTAAGTTTGTGGGACTCCATAAATCTCGTATGTGCTAGTAGAGAATCAAACTTGATCACCGGGGTCAAGCGATCGGTCCTTAATTGACTTAGGCAGGGGCTACCACCTTCAGAGCTCAGAACATAAAAACACACCACTCACCGCCCTGTCCATCTGGTATTCTCCACTTTTTTTCTAGTTGCCCCGCCCGGTCTCATGTTAAACTATCTACCATCTATTCAATTTCTCAAATCAAGTCATCTATGACCAACAGACGAGTGGAACCTACCACTTGACTTCTACCGTGGTTCTATCAACTAAGCATAGCACTACTAACAGATTACCACCACGATAGGACCAAGGGTGATATGGAAAGAGTTGTAATGCATTCTAGGATTTCATTAAACTCCTATAACATAAGTGCACAAGTCAATTATAAGGTAATGACAGTTATAAAGCAAAAACCCTAATAGGGCAGTATGCATCGATGCTTGTCTTTGTTCGAAAAGAAAGTTAGTCTACTCCTGGCTTCACGAAGGTTGACCCCCAAAGCTCCGGCTCGGCTATTCCAGCTTGATGTCATAGCCAATTCCTAAGACGGAATGTAATGCATCACTTAAAGAAGGAACGGAGAAGATATGACAAAGGGGGGGGGGGGGGAGCTCGACATGGCCCATAGGGTTTAGAGATTAAGAACTTAGCCACCTTTGTTTGAAGCATTTCC
>VSTD030001943.1:0-12385 GCA_008808055.3 Sporobolus alterniflorus | reverse complement strand
TCTGATTGTGGTTGGCTGGCTAGTAACTTAATCTCCTTCATCCCTGAGGTCAATGTCCCTACCGTTGAGGGCTCTACCGTTCTCTGCTTTGAATCTCAGCTGGTTGTTGGGCTAGGACTTCCTCCAAGCAAATTCTTATCCAGCATCATGAATTATTTGGGATGTTCGCTGGTTCATCTCAACCCCAACGCCATTTCGGCACTTAGTAGCTTCGTAATGGTGTGTGAGTGCTGGCTAGGAATCCCACAGGATAACAACCATTTCTGCTATTACTACTCTCCTACCTAATACACCAAGACGATCTTCAGCGGGATTGGCCTTTCCCTGCGACGCAATCACAGGGATCAATACATCAAGGCTACCTTCAAGGGCTGCTAGAAGGGTGCCCAGCAAAAGTGGATCCTGGTGGGCATGCATGTCCAACCACCGTGGGTCAACAAACTTCTGTTCCCTCCAGCTATCAAGAATAAATGGAAGGAGCCGACGATGACCGACTGCCTAGCCGCTCTAGTCAAGCGCACCACTGAGCTGTGCCAGGCCGGACTCGAGGTGTGCCACTGCATCAAAGAATTCCATGTTCGGCGGATTCACCCCCTCGGTCGCCGAATGACCCTGTCATTTGAATGCCCGCGGATGGCCGATCCCAACCACGATCCTTCGGAGGGTAACATCTTCGTCCTTTCTTTACGTCATTAATGGCAAATTTGCTCTGATCTAACATACCCTTCTGTACCGTGTAGCTCTATCTCCAAAAGAAAAAGACGGGTTCGCAGCCCATTTATTTGATAAGGGTGTGCCGACTACACGCCCTGATAGTGTACCGCTGCCCTACTACAGCGACAACCCTCCTCCTTTGGTAAGGGTTTTGGCTTCCTTCAATCTCTTTCTGATTTATGACTTGATGAATCTATTCTGCTCATAAACCAAGACCTCTACCCTGCCCATCAAGTAGATGAAGAGTTGCTCGATAGTGACAACAACAGGCAGAATGAGCCTGCTGGCGATGACACTAGAGGCCAAGGAGCACCTTCAATTGAGCCGATTGCTCCCAACCCGATCGGATCTAGCATGAAGAAGCAAATCCTCTCTTCTGCTTTCGATCAGACTACAACCGATGTTCCTTCGAGCAGCAGCCAACAGAAAAAGAAGTGTGTTGTGCTTACCTCTAAGTACAAGAAGCCTACATCCTCTGATCAGGTGATAACTGAGCTTCCTCTATACCGTGGACCCCGAAGTCCACTGGATCTAGTTGCAGTAGAATTTGTTTTTGGGCGCCTATTTGAATCTTTTCGATACACCTCTCAGGCCGCTTGGAATGGAACGTCGGCTGGGGCAGACACCCAGCTAGCTAAAAAATCTCAGGCGTCGTCGATGAGAAAGGTGCTCATGCCCAGGTATGTGACGATCTTGATTTGTCCTTTGTTGCTTGCAAATTCGATCTATCTTCTGATGATGCACCTGTCTATAGGAAACCTTCGGAAACTGAACTGCTGAAGAAAACTATCAAGCCAGTGACTGATTCACAAACTGCTCTGTCGGTCATCACCGCCCCGATCCCTCCTCCTGCGGAAGTGACTAGTTCAACAACATTGTCCCCTGTCGAGGCTTGGGACACTATCGACGGGCGGCTGAATTCTTAGAAGGCCTGAAGAACAGAGAGGCCGATCGGGAAGGTGGCCCTTTTCTTCCATTACTACTTTTTCCTTCTGATTTCTTTCACTAACTCATGACTTTGTTGATCTGCAATGCTGGCTGAGGAACTGGCGGTAGCGCAGAAAGCGTTGTCCAATGAACAGTCTGCCCAATCTACTGTTGACCAAGCACTAGCTGAGGAGAGGGCTGCCAGACAAGCTGTCGAATAGGCCCTTCAATACTCCAAGGATGCCAATGCCAAGTTGGCACTCGAGCTGGAGAACGCGCAAGCCTCTCTTGTTGCTACCTGTGACAAACTGTACTGCAAGTCAAAAGCCCTAGACTTACAGGTAATCCGTGCTGACGAGCTTGCGCTCCGGCTGGAGACCACTGAAGGCAGATTGAAAGCTGCCAACGAAGATTTGAAGACCCAAGGACAACTGCTAGAATCAACTCGGCAGGCTTTGTCTAAACGCGAAGGCTCCTCCAATATGATGATTTCCTCAGCAGTGGCCCATACTGCGGCACTATTCAAGAATCACCTGCTCAATCTGGACATGGAGCTTCTGTGCAAGGACTTCACTATAGATGATGTGGAACATGAGGCCTTAGTCTCCAGCGCGTTTGACAATGCTCAAGACTTTGTGTCTTTGTATGACTTCGCTAGTCTTGCCGAGTCCAATGACAATGACAGCACTAAGGCTCTGTAACTCTTTTTGCATGCTGTAATAAACAACTTGTTAATAGCAAAAAAATATTTGACTCTTGCCAAATACCTCGATGAACATAGATATATAGATGCCCCTTGCTTTCCGTACACCGATGATAACTGTGTACAGGAAGTATAATGATGCACCAATTGGGATCTGCTAACTTTTCATTCAAAAATTATTATATGATAAAGAGGGACTGCCAATCGGCTTGAACGCTAGATCAATGACTAATTTATGCTTAACCACCTCCCTGGGGATCCCGGGCATATCTGATATCTACCATGCGAAGACATCAAGATTTTCCTGGAGAGGAGTGATAAGCGTGAGTTCCTATTTGGCTACTAGCTCCGTGCTGACATGAAGCTTCTTGTCAGCATCGTTGGGGTCCACCGGAATCTCCTTGTCTGTGGCCCCCCCTTTTCTCATCAGCCACCAACTGATCATTGGCTGGCTGGTTTGATGTAGAGGCAACCGACATGCCCTTCTTCACTATAGGCGATCGGGGTGTGCTCCCGACTGCTGGTCTGGGCGTCGCCATTCTGGCAAGAGTACTTCCTCCGTGTGTTTTGGCAATCATAGCGGCCAAATCTTGTGCTTCCATTTCGCCGAACCTTCCAGTGTGTGTGAGTGTTGCATTCTCACATGCTAAGGCATCACGCTGATCAGATTTGAGGCTAATTACACCCTTGGGCTAGGCATCTTGATCGTTGCATAGGCAATGTGGATGACTGCCATAAACTTCAGGAGGAAAGGTCTCCCCAGGATACAGTTGTACCCAATGTCGAAGCTAGCCACCTCGAACATCAGCATCTCCATGCGCTTGTTCTCTCCTGTTCCACAAGATACCTCTAGGTCGATGCGTCTGATGGGAGTGGACGACTACCCTAGAATGATCTCGTGGAACGTATCATGCACGGGGGTAAAGTCTGCTAAATTCAGGCCCATCTCGATGAAGGTCTTCCTCATCATGAGATTTAATGAGGCCCCGCTATCAATCAATGTCTTGGCCAGCTTGTGCCACTCAATCGGTATCTTGATGACGAATGACAAGTTTCTCTCGGACAGCTCTGTGTCTAGGTGGTCTTCTGGTCCAAATGAGATGTCAACATCAGACCACCTCATCCATCTTCCTAGATTGATTTGCTGGGCCAGGCTGATCTTCCCATGTTGATCTCTGCCATATGCTCATCATCGTTGGGATCTTCTCGGCGATGTTCACCCCGATGGGGATCTTGAGGTGTCGGCGCTGCTGGTGGTGACATCTTCTTGCGATTTAGAAAAGTTTTGCACTCTTCCAGATCATGTCATGTGGTACGATGAATCTCGTACCACTTCTCTACGTCATTGGGGCGTCGGAAGGGTCTCTTCTCCATCTGATATGAGGACTGCTTACCGCGATACCCGTGATCTCCACGGTGCTTCTGGTCTCCTCGATCAAAAGTGTTGACCTCCCGATCGTCCTTCTTTCTTGATGGTCCCTTGTCGTGAGACTCTAGAAGTCGAGTCCGGGCCTCAGAAGCCTCTATACATACATCAGCGATTGCGAGCAGATCAGCCACCGTCTTTGGTTTCTTCATGGCTATCTCTTCCACAGTCTTGATATCGCTGACGCCATCACGGAAGGTGTTGATGATCTCAATGTCTTGGATGTGCGAGATAGTGTTCCTAGCGCTGCAGAAAAGCTTGACATAGTCGTGAAGACTCTCATCATGCTTCTGCTTGATGGTCTTGAAGGTCTCAGCAGTAGATGGACGCTCGTATGTGCCATGGATGTTCTCGATGAACATGGCACATAGGTGATCACAGGAGTGGATGGATCCTTCGGGTAAGTTGATAAGCCACAATCTGGCTGCTCCGGTCAATGACGTATGCAGAAAGTTGGTCTTCATCCGATCATCTCCTTCAACAGCTTCCATGATGGTCTGATAAATCTGAATAAATTCTTCAGGATTTCTGAATCTGTCATACTGATCAATGTGACCCGCCTTGAACTTGGCTGGCCACCAGACTTCTCTGAGTGGTCCTGCCAAAGCGCAGAATCTGCTCCCCCCTGTTGGGGTGACATCTCCTGCTAAAGATCGTCGTGGTGGACTTCACGTTCTGACTCTAAGGCGCCTCCAATCTTCGATGACGTTGCGGAGGTCCTCCCAATCGCGGCTATATTCTCACGTGTTGTGGTTCTGTGTGATGCGCCGACACACATCATTCTCGGCTAGGTGTCGATTCGGACTAGCTGAGGCCGCATCTTCACTTTGGGCATGCCTTGCCCGATCGTTGTGGCCACCAGACGGTTCCTTTTGAGGTACGCCAGCTGACTTCTCTGCTACGATGAGGTTCACCGCTTCAGCCCCTTGCTAAGCTAGAACAACAAGGGGAGAGCCATCGGGTGCCATACGCTGGATGGTCTCCATGATCGCTTGGACCCGCACGACATTGAAGTCCGGATTCAGATTTCGATCCAAGCTGACGCTAGGAGTTTGGGCATTAGACGCCTCTGATCTCCCAATAGTGGGATATCCGTTGGAGCTGTTGTGGGACTGATCCCCATTTGGGGCCACCATAAGGATGAGACGGCCATCTTCTGCGGAGTTCCCGTAGGCGCTGGCCTCAATCTCGGGGTAGTCGTCAGATGAGTCTCGACCGGGGGACGAGGCCGATGAAGATGAGCTTGATGCTCTAACGAATGGTCGGAGGATGGACGTCACGATCGGAATACCCAGAACGAGCTTGGCAGTGCGGATGTATAGCCCTATAAAAGGATCCAAACCTGAGCAGGCACCACCCGATGTAAATGAAGGAGCCAAAGCGGGATGCTCTGACGCTGGCCCTAGGGGGCAGCATCTTGAGGTCTCCGTCCTCCCCCACAATGAATGTTAATGACTCGAAGGTAAACTGAGTGATGAGAGAGAACTTGATGTCGAATGTCTAGGGTGTCATGGTCTTCCCAGACGGATCTCGAGCACTTCCCCCTTTCTGACGCGCCTCTGTCGATGTCGTGTCATCAGATATTTGGATTAGGATCGGAAGAAACGTGACGATGCAAGATCAATCTCAAGAATGAACACGGCAGGTTTTAGACTGGTTCAGGCCCTCTCATGGAGTAATAGCCCTATGTCCAATATTATTGTATTATGCTGTGAAAATCTATTGCCCAGATGAATTACGGGTTGTTACTTATATAGTCAGAAGAATCACCTTATAGATATAGCAAGTTTTTGACTCTGTTACAATCTTCTCAAACACATACCCGATTGAAACTCTATCTAGGGTTACGTTCAACCTCGTGGGTCATCGTAGCTATTAGGCCTCTGATCCAGGTGAACATTTGTGGTATCATAAATTAGAAAATATCTTAGTTGAGTTGTAATCCAATCTGACACGTTTAGAACTTTTCGTATTGTAATCGGGTTATGAAACCCTTGTAATCTTGAGTATATAAGAAAGGGCACGCCGTGCTATCAAGCCCGAGCTTCTTGGCTGTCGATTATTCTTACATACAAATGGTATCACCAGCACGGAACCACTTCCCGGCCACGCGCGCGGACGGAGGAATAATAGCATATCCATCCAAGGCGGACCGAGAGTGAAAGCTCATCGTGCTTGCCGCCGCACACACCGAAGCCACAAAACGTCGCCGTTTTGCTCCGATCCCTGCCCACCGCCCGATGGTGTTTTTCCATTCACCCGTGGTCAGGAGGATCTGCTTTTAAAATAAAATATGCGTGAAAGCGAAGCCTCTGCTCGATCGTGCATCAAACAACTATCCGGTTCGTAGCGGAACGGAGCCGACCGATGCTACGTTGCTATCGGCGCCGCGCGATCTGCTGTTTTGGATGGTTGGTGTGCTCGTGTGGCTAGCGAGCACCAACCTGCAGGGCATTTTCCTCGTTTCGTCGCATGAGCGACCATGATGAACGAAAGGAGTCGGTGTTGATGCGGGGAACCGAATCCTCTGCAGTAACTGCAGGTGCAATTCGGTCACTGACATGTGGGTCCAGACCCACATATCAACCCCCTACAGCTACTGCAGAGGATCCCGCTGCTGATGCGGGAGAATGGGGATGGAAATGGAACGGAATCTGCCTTTTGGTTCTCGGTCACTGTTCGCTCTCGTGTCAGTTCGATCTGCGTCCGGGTGACACACGCGAGCGTTGTGTTCTGTATCGGGCAATTGGAATATTGGTTCCGTGTGCATGCAATGGGTGGACTTCATCAGTACTGGACCGCGGCCTGTTCCCCCCCACGGCCCATCAAAAATTAAACAGTACCAAATAAATTCGTGGCATATTCGTATTTACCGTGCAAAATAAATGTATCTCCCGACGTAAATACTGTACTAGCTTCTAGCCGGCTACAAAACACATAGGAAACCTCTGCACGTGTTATTCTGTTCCGAACTTTCTGGTGTGTGTGCCTCTGACTTACGGAGTTACGACGATCGATGGAGGAGCTCGTGGTCGCCTGGAGCTTCGATCGATCACACGCGGGGTCCTGGCACGAGGAGGCCCGGGCCGTGAAGCCCGCCGCCGCACGCGTGCCCGACGAGCGCGCGGAGCGGGGACACGGGCAGCACGCCGTGGAAGCACCGGTCGCCGACGGCCTGGAGCGCGTCGCAGCAGGCCTTGCCGGCACTGACGACGCCCTCGCTGGGGGTCGGCGACGCCAGGGCCCGGAAGACGTCGACGACGTAGCTCTCCGCCTCGAGCACCGCGTTCAAGCAGTCCGCGCCGCCGGGGAATGGGAACGGGAGGTGGGGCAGGCCATCGGGCGACGGGAACGGGAGTCTGGGCTGGCCGCCGGGGAACGGGAGTCTGGGGCGCTGGCCGCCCGAGAACGGGAGTTTGGGCAGTCCGCTGCCACCTACTACGGTCGCTGGCGCCGGCGGCACGGCGCCATCGAGAAGGACCGTGGCAGTTGCGGTGGTGCAGAAGAGTAGCAGGAACTGGGACGCAAGGAGACCAGTCGCGATCGTTGCCGCCATTGGTTCCAGCAGTGTTCCTTGGTCCAGAGCTCGACGGATCGACAGGTTGTATTGTATGCTCGTGTTTGCTGTACGTCGTGGCGGCGGATACAGTGTGTGTCGTTATATAGGGGGGTGTCGGAGGTTACAGGAACGGATAAATAAAGTGATGAAGTGAATGGCGCAGGAAATTAACCTGTACGTTTGCACTGTGGTTCATTGCGGTTGCGGGAGTTACGTGCGTTACTGCTTCTACGTGTTACTAGAATTTACCTCAATGCACTTGGACGTAATGTACTACGACTGTGCTTTAGTGAATTTATATCTCCTTCAAACGAATGGTATTTGTTTTTCTCCGATTACAGATAGTGTTGCTCATGCGCCCTGGGCACTTGGGCATGATGTCGCTAATAAACCGATGCGCCCAATTTCCGGTTTTTCGTTAGTGTGTGCTGTCGTCCACCTTTTTTCTATCGATAGTATCGGGCTATCATCCAGGACTGGGCTTCCATTTGACACGGGCCAGCCCAACACGAAGATTAGGCGGCGAGTGTCACAGGAACAGATATTGTGGGAGTTTTCTTACAGAACGATTAATTGGATTCGGGAATCCAGATCATGAAGCGTCGGATGCATATCTGATGACTGAATGACTTGTTTGCACATGAACCAAAGTCTATTGCACCAATTATTTCCCCTTTGTTTCATTGGGGTTAATTTGCTCGTCTTGCATCCACATCCATCCACGAGTGGTTTCTGTGTAGTACTTCCCTATGCAGCATGTCGTTGATATATGAGCCTAGACTCGTAGCCCACATATCAGCGACCCAGCTGCAAAGGGCAGCACTAGTACCATGAGCACCATCTACATCCATCCACGAGCAATTCTCTAGAGCTGGGTCGCTGATACGACTAACCAGCTGTAGAGGGGTCTCCATCCCATCCAGTTGGTCGGGCGGGCTGGACCGGACGTTTCGGGAAGTGGCTCCCTCCAACTGGGCGCCCCAACTTGCCGAAAAGGAATGCTTATTATTCTCCCGTCACCTGCTGTCACGCAGGCGCAGGCACTAAACTTGACCAAGAACGATGCATGTCGCTGATGAGTTATTATGGATGGTTAGTTGCTGCCGGCGTAGCGCGACGTGATAGGGAAATTGGGAGGTGACTGACGACGGAGTCGAGAGGGTTCGAGCAGATCCGAAGCAGGCTGGGGCCGCGACGCGGCAGGGAGAAGCAGCAACTTTGGCTTAGTTGGCGCAAATTACATTCCCTTGGACACCGAAGAAACATGCGTAGCGTTCGTTTCGATTTCGAAATCTTCGTTCACAGGACACTCCTCAACTGTCACAAGGACGGACCACGAGACGCTGCACCGATGAAGATGCGAAGCTTAGCATACACAGGGCGGACGGTTGACCGTCAACTTACTACAACTACAAATCAGAGCTTGCATCCGCGTGCAGGGGACGGCGCCGTGGTTATTGGCACTTGCTCATCACATCTCGCAGCTCGCGCCATCGCCACGCCCTACTTCCCTCTTGCCAGCATCGTCCTGCTTCAAGAACGCGAACAGTTAAGACTCACCCCAAAAGTGCGTCGACACGAGCGGCGGGTGGTGTCCTCCGATACGGTGGTCCGCGATTGAGAGCAGGGAGTACTCGATAGGGAGGGTGAGGCCGAGAAGGCGGCCGTACATGGTTCGTGACAGATTTTTTTTTTGGCACGTCTGTCCGTTGCTGATTCCGAGCATCAGAAGCTCGCAAAAATCATGGATTAGCACGCCGTAAACGACGACACCCTTCCACAGCCGCCCATCCGACTCGGGCCGCTTGTACGAAAGCGACGTGCACGGGTCAGATTGATGAAGGATCAATGAGCGAGGCCACGTCGTCTGGTGCACGCACCTGCGAGTAGAAGAACGGCGGAGACGGCCTCAGGAACAGCTCCTCGAACTGCCGCTGCATGTCCTCCAGGCTCTCCGCCTTCCCGTTCTCCTGCATATACAGCGCACAACCAGAACTCGAAGTTCACGGGTTCGTGTGCGTGCGTGTAATAACCGAGATGAACTTTGGTTGGGGGTTTGTTTCATGGTTTTATTTTTTTTTGTACTTACCGAAGGCCCTGTCTTGCTCATGGCTTCGAGAATGTCTCCGAGAATCTCCCCCTGCCCCTGCGAGAGGAAGGAGGGGCCTGATCAGCAGCCGACCACAAAAAAAAGGAATTATCTTTACTTGTAGCACTGTTCTGTGCAAGAAGAAAATAAAAAAAAACGTCTGCAAAGTGGAAGAGGCGTAGATATAGATAGGTACGTCATCCTCGCCGTCGCTGTCATAGGCTCCGACGTCATAGAGCATCCGCTTGTTGGGGTCGGAGAGAACTGCGAGCAGTTAAAAAAAATCACATCACTGTCTTGACACTCTGCCTCTGCGCGCATAAAAAAATATCCAATCCAATGCTATCCTACTCGCGAGCCGAGATTTTTTTTCCTGCTCGCAAGCAAGCAGCTGCGAACGGCGGCTGGATTGGCTTGTTTATGACTACAATACGCTACCTACCGGCGTAAGCGGCCTGGATCTTCTGGAACCTCGCCTTGGCCGCCTCCATCCCACCGGACAAGGTCCCCGCGGCGGCACACATGTCCGGGTGCCATTTCTGCCAAGAACACAACACACTCGTTCAGGTTCTCAACTCCAGAGTCCAGAGGGAGCAGAACAGGAGACGACAGAGGAGTTGAGCAAAATGGGAATCAACGATCGAACGGACCATGGCGAGCTTCCGGTAGGCGGTGCGCAGCTCGGCGTCGGAGCAGTCGCTGGCCACGCCCAGCACCGCGTACAGGCTGCTGCCGCCGCTCGCCATCGATCGTCGTCAAGACGCACGCTTTCGCCTGCTTGCTCGCTGCGCTCTCGATCGTGCAGCCGTTAGAGTTGTTGGAGGGCTGGTGATGGGCAGGTGAGCTGTGCATGACGGCCATCTTATAGGGGCGTCGAGGAGCAGTGCGGATGGTCGCATCCTGTCGTGCGCTGCATCCGCACCAGGAACCCGGAGGGCCACAGTGCCTTTTCCACCCAGCACATGCACATGGATCCGGTGCTGCTGTAGAGCACCGTGCTACAGTGCATTGAGGAGATGGATAGAAGCATACATCAGGACCTGTAGCTGCAGAGGAAAAAAAGAGGTAGATTTTTAAAAAAATTACTGGAATAATGAACAGTATATTTTACCAAACAACCCACCTTGCCGCTGTATCCATCCCCCTGCGATATTTTTTACGCCGGTCAGCATCGCCAGCTTGTGGTTGAGGTGTGTGTCCAGGTCCCAGGTCACTGGTGCCCCGTACACAGTGTGTGTGCAGTGCAGTGCAGCGCACCGCGTTGCTGCCTACGGGTTGGTTCTCTGTATTCACTAGGTAAGAGAATCCAAGCGCTGCGGCACGCAGCCTATCCACCGTACGGGTGCATGTTCAGCAACCATCTCGGTAGTGTTAATTTTTTTTCTTTTTACAGAATTTTTTAGATAATGTTCTTTTTACAGAATGGAAGTAACTTCCGGCCTCTACGAGTTCAAAGACAACCTTTGAAGTGCTACAAGATTTGAGCTCAGTTGCTAATTCCAAACGGAACAAATGTAACTCAAGATTATGCCTGAGAAAGTCTAATAATACTATATTTTTCATCCGTGAGAGCTGCATAGCTTTTTATTTTTAGAACCGGGAATAACCCCAATCCCGCCCCAAAACAGAACCTGGTCAGTAAAGAAAAACAATGTTACGAGTAACATTCACACAAGCACACACCCCACGCCGGGCACGCCAAAAGACCTCCAGCTGCTTCAGTTGGAAATCATTACAGACTGAAACACACAACTCAAACCAGGACACATTTCCTCCAACAGAAACATGCTAACACTAATTAACATCATCAACTCCAGAAAACATTCCATCGTCAGGTCCCCCGTGCGCGTCCTTGCTTAAACATCTTCATCTTTTTTTTTTGAAGTGATTTATGATACTTTCTCTGAAACTACTATAAGAGTAGTCTATGGAGGTTCATTATTGAAGGGATTAAGACTCTAATACGTGTGAGTATGATGAACACGATGATTTATGAGGTTTAGTCCGTCGCAGCGTAATACTCTACATCTATGAATCTACATCTATGAAGAGGATTGTTGTATTACTGTATGTGATATTGTTCAAACCTTAAATTGAATTTCGTTTCTCCTAACGTCCGCCGGGCCTTTTATAGCTCAAGGCCTTAGTGGTTACATTGTGACCCAAGGCTCAACAGGTGACCTCAGGGTGGTTGGATCCCTATATAGTAGGGCACTACTGGCTCAAAGTAGTAAATGATGTATTCAATAGTGTGGAAATATCTGGTCTTGTCATCCTATCACGCTGCCCTTGGTCAGCAGTGTGACGTCATGCTGTCGGGTCGCCTTGTACTGTAGCAGTGCCAGCCGATTGGTCAATAGGGTCGACGCTGAACTATAGCGGCATTGTAGTTGTCTATCCACACGTCTTACAGGCACTGGTAGCGGTACCTGCCCGCACATCTTGTAGGCTCATGATGGTCTTGAAGTCAGGCGCCTTGAAAACATGCGCGCGTGCGTTGCAAACCGACGAGCCTTGCCGCACAGGCAGACCTGCTAGGTCTTTCTTTATGCTTGAGGCCCGCAACCCATAGGGGACCGTGGGACATGTGGCAGCGCTGAAGCCAACCTCAGTCGAGAGGTGAGGTCCAGAGCACGAGGACATGTGGCAGCGCCAAAGCTCACCTCAGTCAGGAGGCAAGGTCCAGAGCCACGGGACACCAGCGCTGGAGTCTACCTCAGCCGGGAGGCGAGGTCTGGAGCCATAGAACATGTGGCAGCGTCGGAGCCCACCTCAGCCAGGAGGCAAGGTCTGGAGCCGTGGGACACGTGGCAGCGTCGGAGCTCATCTCAGTCGGGAGCATGAGGTTCAGAGCCATTGAACTCATGGCAATGCCGGAGCCCACCTCAGCCGAGAGGCGAGGTCTAGAGCCATAGGGCACGTGGCAGTGCGTGGATGCATGCCCTGCTACTTGTTTTGACTTGAAGC
>VSTD030001942.1:0-12386 GCA_008808055.3 Sporobolus alterniflorus | reverse complement strand
ATTTTGACATGAGGATTTTTCCTAAATTCTTCTAGGCTCCTCAAGGATTTTAGAAAAATATAATATGCCATGCTATGTAATGCATCCTTTAAAAGATTTATTTTTGGATAGTTTTTCATATGTACTATAATTTGATATGCATTTTTATATGCACTCCTATTTGCACGAAATTTTATTCTGGTAAAAAGTGGGTGTTACAAGATATCCCCACACCCAATATGAATGAGATTGTGGTGTTTTCATCTTTCTTTGAACACGTATTTGGCCTTCCGGCCTGCGATTTCCTCCGCGGACTCCTTGACCACTATAAAATTGAATTAGTCCATCTCAATCCCAATTCCGTTCTTCAAATCACCGTCTTCATCCATCTTTGTGAAACATTCCTTGGAATTCCTCCTGATTTTTCTTTGTTCAAGAATTACTTCTTCTTGAAATACTAGCTGAGCGCTGCTAACCGTAAGGCTATTGGGGGCGTGGGACTCCAAACCCACCCTCGCGCCGGCTTCCTTGACCTTCCTATGAAGACTTCCCTTTGGGGATAGCACGGGACATGGTTCTACTGTGAGAACCATGAACCTAGCCTCCCTCTTTTTGTAGGCCAACTTCCTGAATTTTAGGGGTCTTGGAGTGAGGAACCTAATCCTCTCAAACTTCCCCATGTCGCAGCCTTGACCAATAAAATTAATCTCTTGAAAGAGTGCAGCCTGACTGGAGTTTCCGTGGCCACCCATTGGCTGGCCCGCCAAGTCATTCCTCTGAAAAAACAAGTTCACTCGGGCTGGGAGTACAGTGGACTCCAAGACCCAACTCGGTAAACCAGCGATAAGATCACCCTAGAGCACCTGATGAAACTCCTAGAAGAAATGTTTCAAGACACCTCCAGCTAGCTGTCTGACAAGCAGGTGCACTCCTACCATATCAGGGTAGAAAGGGACCCCGTAAGGCGCCCTAGTTAATACAACTTTTCCTGTCTTCTTAAAATCTCATGTCTCTTTTGTCTAAATGCATGCATTGGACAACTTTATCTCTCCCGTCCCCGGCTTCGATGGTGACATCCCAATTCTAGTCATCCTGGTTTCAACCGGGCCTCCTGGCAACGAGCCCACAAGTGACCCCTCCACTGGAGCCAGTGCTAGTGCCAGTGCCTCAAAGACTCAGGCCAGTAAGCGAAAAGCTACTGCCAACTCGACTCCTCAGAAAAATGCCAAGAAAGCACAGTGAGATCTTCAAATGGGATCAAAATCAATGAACCCGCACCCAAAGCTCCTGCTTCGACTCCTCCATTGGGTCCTCGATAGAAGATCCCGATCCATTGTTCAAAAAGGTATACTCATCATGAGTATGTTTCCTCCTTGACTACTTTGTAATTCGTGAACCCCTATGGAGAGTGCCCCATGATATCAACATGGACTCTTCTGCAAAGAGTGCTCCAGTCGGTGGTGAGTCCCTAAAGGTGGACAAGCCCCCGAGTCCTCAAGCTGATAAAACTGCGCTAGAACCTTTGAAGCCCCCAAGCCCAAAAGATGCAAGAGGCTCTCCTAGTACCGGTGGTGCTCCGCCCTCTCCCACCCATGTCGTCTCAGGCCACAACCCTGTGGGTGCTTCCTCAGGCCCAGAGCCAGCCGAGTCCCCCGAAGCATCTCCCCCAAGCCCCCGGTCCTATGGACTAGGGTCTGCCGGTGGGTATGAAATTGGCGAGGACTCATCCGTGACTCAGTCTCAAAAGCCACTACAACAACATTCACGGGTTGTAGAGTCTCTGTTGGACAACCTAGAATTTATCCAGGTCGGATTCCACATCAGGTGGTTCATAACGACAGCCATCGATACTGAAGCTGATCGAGAGAATATAAAGGCGCTCTACACCATTCTGAAATCTACCTCAGCCCAAATTGACATAAGTGCTTGACAACCCTCCTTACTACACCTTCTCGGCATGGATCTGAATTTTTTCCTTATGCAGGCGTTGGTTAAACACTCTCAAGATAAGGATTAGTTCTTGAAGGTTGCAATAAAGCGGATGACGGAAACCTAGGTCCTTGAAGATGAGATGAAAGAAGGGAGCAATCTTAACTTGGTCCTCCTTGCTCAAAAATAGGAACTTGAAGCTAAACTGGCTGAAGAGAACCAGGCAAAAGATGGTAATTACTCCACCAACTCTTTATTTTTGTAATTAGATCATGTTTGAGTGAACTCTGGACTGATTGACGCCTTGTTTTGCAGTGCACAAGGACCAACTCATGGCCCTTGGCATTAATCCCAGTGATCCTGACTGGGCTGCCAAAGCCTTCGTTCACTTGAAAACAGAGCTGGATAAGGAAAAGACTGTCTAGAAAGTAGCTTAAATTTAAGCGGATACACTGTCTCAGGCAGGTAAAGATTTGAAGATATCTGCTGACAAGTTTGCCGCTGAAATCCCCACTCTCAAAGACCAAGTGAAACACCTAGAAGACAAAGTGGTGGATGGGCTAAATGAAGTCAGGGCCCAAGAACTCTGTTTAGAGCGCACCACTCGGGCGAATGATGACTATAAGGAGCAGAACGCTCAGCTGACCAGAAAATTGGAAAGTAAGTCCCTTGGTCATTTTTAGAACATTTTATCATTCTTGAAACATTTTCTAACCCCGCTTCGGCTCACAGAGTCAGATGCCGAGCTTAATGCCTTGAAGGCAATGGTGGACAATGTGGTAGCATTCTTCTACCCCCGATGAGTCCTCTTTTGAGACCCAATGCCTTAGATGCTGGATAACTTGTCGACCAGGTCTCGAGAGATTATTCTCGCCAACATGAGACAATCGGCGAGTCTAACTCTCGGCATTTTGAAATCCTTATATCCCCAGGCCGACTTGGACACAGCGGATGAAGGCTTCGCAGTGACCTGTAGCGATGAAGAGGCTTTAAAGCTCGTTGAGGACTTTGTTGTGATGGCGGGACACATCATGGATATGCTTGGAGTAGACATGTTCCTGGGGTAGATTATGATGTAATTACATTAAGTATTTTGAGTCTTTCCTCCATGTAGCTATACTACCATGAATGGAAGTTATCTGCACGAGTTCTTGACCCATCTTACCATGAATTAACCCTTTGAATTCTTTCTCTTGATCAACCTCGTTATTAAAACCGGAAATTTATATCGTCCAACTGACCTCTTTCTTACGCGAGTTCTTGACTCATCTTACCATGATTAATAGTCATGCTGGATCAACGTTTTATACCTTATTCAGTTTATCGATAAGGGGTTTGCCTTCATACTAGCCTAGACTTAGTGCCTGCATTGTCTCATGGACTCAGGCATTCGAAGCCATCGTGAATGAGAGTCATATTTACCAGCCTACTTGGGCAGTCTGGATTTTTCACCAAGTAACTCCCAGCCTAGTGCTCAAGACTATGGGCATTATGTGCCGAGTTCAAAGAGCATTCGAGACATTTGACAACTCGGATTGAAACCTTGCTCAGTTTGTCGAGCTAAGGGTGTTTCCCAGATGTGATCAGTTCTTTGTGTCGTGGCCACGTGGCATAGAGCCTGAGCTCGACTGACCAGACATTTGAAGATCTTGATCTGTCTGAGTTACATGGGTATCAAGTCCCTCCGAATACTCGAGTTTGTCTCAGATCGCACTAGACTAAGTGCTCTTTGGTCGCGTGGCTCATGGCCTGACTACTCGTGCCTGTGAAGCCATGTGAACTGAGGTTTTGAACACTGATCGAGTCATGCATCCCTTCCAGTCTGCTTCTGACTAAGTGTCTAGACTATAAGATACTGCAGTCATCTTGCCCGGCCATGCGAAGTCTTTCACATTTGAGGTAAAGATGTTGTTTGCACAAAAAATGAAAAAAATGCAACAGAGGTAATATTTCATTATATGAAATGTGTATGAGTACATAATGCAGCCCCCAGACTAAAGTATTGGCTTCATGAGCCAATGCAGTAGGCAATAAACAAAAATGTATAACAAAATTTACCTACATATAAAAAGGTCTTAACTGATCATCGTTCCAGGAGTTTGGAACTTCAGAGCCATATTCCTGCTGCAGTCTGTATGAGTCGGGTTGAGTAACCTCAACTACTTCATAAGGACCTTTCTAGGTTGGGGAAAGCTTGTGCCGGTCTTTCATAGTACAAAATCTCTTACCTGAAAATAGTGTGAACTCACGTTCTGTGCATGATATCGCCTCATGGCCTGTTGGTGTTTTGTCGACTGAATGACCATGGCCTTGCGTAACTCCTCCAACCTGGTTAAATCATGGACTTGTGAGTCATCTGACTGCTCTTCACTGAAATGTTGCACGTAGAAAGATTTTTGCTCCACTTCGGTGGGTAACATTACCTCAGATCTGTAAACTAGAGAAAATAGTGTGTGGCCCGTAGCATGACTCGGGGTGGTACCAAGGGCTCACAATACTGATGGCAATTCTTTAACCCATTTTTCTGCATAAGGCTTGAGCCTATCAAAGATTTTGGGATTCAGTCCTTGAAGGATCATGCCATTTGAGCACTCCACTTGACCGTTGCTCTGAGGGTGTGACACTGAGACATAATTAATTTTAATGCCCAAGTCTGCACAAAAGTCCTTGAACTCCCTCGCAGTGAACTGGGTCCCATTATTAGTGATAATGTTATTGGGAACGCCAAACCTATATATGATTTCTTTGATGAATTCCACTGCCTTGGCCACTATGATTGAAGCGGCAGGCTTTACTTTGATCCATCTCATGAATTTATCTACTGTAACGAAGATGTGTGTGAATCCCCCTTTAGCTTTCTTGAACGGACCTACCAAATCCAGCCCCCATGTAGAGAAAGGCCAGGTAATAGGTATGGTTTGCAGTTGATGAGATGGCACATGTTTCTGGTAAGCGAAAAACTGACAACCCTCACACCGACGAACTAGAGAGTCTATGTTAGACACTATAGTGGGCCAAAAGAACCCCAGCCTATATGCCTTACCCACGAGGGATCTTGCACCCCCATGACTGCCACAAATTCCTGTGTGGATGTCTTTCAGTATAGCGCATTCTTCATTCGGGGTGATGCATTTCAATAGAGTGCCATTATCACTTCACTGAAAAAACTCATCATTTACTAGCATGCACTGTCCTGCCTAATGACACAATTGTTCATGCTCGACCTTGCCCTCTGACAAGCCCCCTATCCTGAAATATATCATGAATGGGGTATGCCAATCTAAGTGGATTTCCATGACTTCAGGTGACTCAGTTATACTCTGATTTGGTGGTGGAGTCTCCTAGGATGACTTAGCCGCCTTGGGAGCCTTTGCTAAAGCTTTTGAAATGCTTGGCTCATGGAGTTCCTACAGAAACACCCCTGTGGGAACCATAGCTCGACTAGAACTGAGCTTGGCTAACTCGTGGGGTTCTGGGGCTACTAGAGTGGGTGAGATATTCAGATACTTCTTCAAGTCTTAAAAGGCCTCTTGTGCCTCCTGAGTCCACTGGAACTTGTCCTGTTTCTTGAGGAGCTTAAAGAAAGGGAGTCCTTGACACCGAGTCATGAGATGAACCTACTCAAAGCGGCCATTTGTCCCGCTAACTTCTGCACATCACGGAGGCTTTTGGGCGGCTTCAGTTTGGTGATAGCTGATACCTTCTCTGGGTTAGGGTGGATACCACGACGGGAGACCATATACCTGAGTAATTTTCCTGAGGGCACACCGAATGTACACTTCTCAGGGTTCAACTTCATTTTGAATTTTCTCAGGTTGTTGAAGGTGTCTGCACGGTCAGAGATGAGTCCCTCGTCTTCCAGAGTCTTTACAACCATGTCGTCAGCATACACCTCAGCGTTGCACCCAAGCTGTGAATGTAGACACCGTTGTATACCCCACTGGTAAGTTGCACCTGCAGTTTTGAGTTTGAAGGGCATAGTTGTATAATAAAATGCACCAAATGGAGTGATGAAGGATGTCTTGATTTGGTCTTCTACCTTGAGGGAAATCTGATGATACCCGGAATAGCAGTCGGGAAAACTTAGAAGGCTGCAATCGGGTGTGGAGTCCAGAACCTGATCAACTCGGGAAAGCTCGAAGGGATCTTTTCTGCATGCCTTATTAAGATCAGTATAATCAACACACATCCTCGAATCTTTATTCTTTTTGGGTACAGGAATGGGATTAGCGAGCCAATCCAGGTGGTACACTTCTTTAATAAAATCGACGTCTAACAATCTAGCTACCTCTCTCTTTATTACATCTTTCTTGTCTTGAGTGAAATGATGGAGTTGTTGCTTGATGGGATTGGCCTTCGGGTCTAGATGCAGTTCATGCTCAATCAATTCCCTTAGAACTCTAGGCATGTTAGCAGGCTTCCATGCGAAGATGTCCCTATTTTCCTGAAGGAATTTGACAAGCGCGAGTTCATATTTGGGATCCAAGTTGTTGCCTATGTGAGCAACCTTAGAAGGTTCCTCCATGGACAAGGAAATCATCTTGCTGAGTGTGTCCTCGGGCTGGATGGACGTCTTGGCCTCGGGCAAGACTGGGTCTGGGGGAGACTCGGCCAAGGCCTGCTTCAACTCTTGGAGCTATGCGGACGCCGTCAGTCTATTAGCTGTCTCACAACTCCCCCTGTCACAGTTAAAAGTCCGCTTGACATCTCCTATGATGGACATGCCACGCAGCCCTGACATCTTCAAGACCAAATAGGCATAATGTGGGATCGCCATGAACTTGGACAGTGCCGACCATCACAAAAAAGTGTTGTATGCTGTCTCAAAATTAGCGACCTCAAACTGTATAGTCTCCGTGTGGAAATTTTCTTGAGTCCTGAAGGTTATGGGAAGAGAGATCTGACCGACGGGGGTTGTTGCTGCTGTTCATGGCGCTTGTGCTCCTGACGTCGATTTTTGATCCGGCCATGTGCATCTTTGCTACAAATGACGTCGCGCAAGTCTCGGTCATCCCAGTCTCGCCTTCGGCCATGATCCTCTGGTGGAGTGACATTGCTAGCCGAGTCCCTGCGCGGACTCTGTTGGTGGTGAAGCTCGTGACCCCATGCTTCATCTTCATGGTTGAGTGTCGGGTCAACCACGGTTGGTACGTCCAGTATCACCTGGTTGCGGTTCACATGTGCATTAACTTCTTCGATGTCCTTTGGCAGGTGGGTTTGAGTTGATCGATGAGCATCCTTGAGGCCAAGGCATGCTGCACCGGAGTGCGGTAGACCTGCTCCCCTTGGTACTCGATCTGACCGATTTCCTCTCGGATTGATTGTTACCGATTTGTCAATCTTGGTCTGCTGGGTGTCATGCATTGAACTTTGGGTGGTGTCTCCTCATGGGAGCGCCATCCCTAGGCTCATCATCTGATGCACCCAAGTCATCTTGCAGGCCATTGTGCCTCTTTCCTCTTTCAGCTTCCCTGGCCAAATGAGCTGCGCGAGCAATTTCCTCGCCAGCCTCCCGCTAGGTCTCCTCGATCATCTTCTACAGAAGTTCCTCTCCGTTCCCCCCATGTAGACTTCTCCACTGCCCTTAGAGTTAGACTCTAGTGATGACTGGTAGATTGGATCTATTGTGGCTACCAGAACAGCCAGGGTGTGATCGGCTTTATCCCCAACGGGATCCGGATCCGTCTTCCCCAGCTCGCTAAGTCCGTGTAAGAGTTGTGCCTCGTTTACGAGGCAGACTCTAACCGAGGCTGGTGGGAGGTGGCCGGTGCCTGATCTGATGACTTCGCTTGACTCAGGCTCCTACAGGCTCGGATCTCCAAACTTGTCAGCTATGAACTGAAGAGATCCTAGAAACCACCTCAAGCTGGGAAGAAACTTTGTTGTCAATTGACATGCCATTGCTCTCACGAAGCTTGAACTCGTGAGCCCCATGGTGGGCACCAACTATCGTGGTTTATGACTAGATTTGAGAGTAGGTGTGCTCACGGATGTAGAGAACAATGGAACTCAAGAGACATGAAGGTTTATATAGGTTCGGGCCTCAGTGAGGATAAAAACCCTGCATCATGTGCGCGTCGATTGTATTATGATTCGTTGGGTTGAGATCGACTCTACCCCTCCTTTTATAGGTTAAGGGGGTAGGGTTTACATGGAAGATCTAGTCAGTTATGACAGTGCCTGACTTGGACTCTATCTCTACTTGCCATATTTACAAGATTTGATTCTATAGTTATCTTCTAAACCACCTCGATTATGGGACTGCTGGCCCGTGTCCTTCGGCCGAGTGGGCCGACTCATTGTAGGCCCCCCTATTCCTTTCTGTCGAGTCCAGGAGACATGGTACCCATGGTGCCAACCTCGTCACGAGCGCTGTGACCTCGAGAAGTTTGGTAGTCCTTGTTGCGCAGCCACTGTGGGCATCAAAAGTTTTTGAAAAGAGGAAAACAAGAATAATTTTTTATCAATGTGAGATGGGTGCTAACCTAATCCGGGTAGCCCCCGAGTGCTAGGATACAGCCAGGCTTGCCCGTCTATATTGTGGCACTTTTGGCCGATGGGCATACTATTAGAAGCGATAAAAGATTGCATGTGAAAAGAAAATGCTGGGGATAGATATTCCTTAGCTGATTTACGTCCCATGCATTGAGCTGCGCTACGCCATGCCATTGGCTTGTTGGGATTACTCTGCCAAAGATCAAGGGTCGTGCACCCTCGTTGAAGTCATGGGCGTGATGGCTTGCCTTCCTGGTTGCCCAGCCACACCGGGTGGACCAACACGGCTGACGAGTGGGCCTGGTCCCCACTCGCAGTGAGTGGTGCATCTTGCGGCCTAGATGAGGAGGAGGCTAAGGCATTTAGCATGCTCGGCATGATCTTGGGTGTTCATTTCAAACGACCGCTTTCGCTTCCTTTGTGGTATAAATAGTTGAGGGGGGGGGGAGAGGTGCTGAACCCCTCACCTTGCTATTTCAATCTTGAGTGAATTGGAATAGAAACACCCTTCCTTGCTGCTGATCCTAAAGCTCACCCTGCTCCGTTGTCCACGATGGCTAGTGGCAAAGACCACGACAAGTTTCCCTGGGGGCGGGGGCTCCATCCATGATGGCTGTCAGCCGCTGTCCCACCTGGCAAGGAGGGACGCTACCCTCGGTTGGGCCTCATTGTCAACCAGGTGGGGTTTTACTATGCACTGGTGGTTGCCTGGGCTATCTTCTGATCGTGGCACTAATTCCCGCTTATCGATTGGTGTAGGCCTTCTTTTCCTCTAGGCGCAACGGTGACGTCGATGGTGGCCACCGAGCTGCAGGAACAGCTCCTTGCCTGAGAGAGGGAGCTAGACAGTAGAGAAGGTGCTGTTGCTACATGGGAGGATGGATTGGTGACTTCTCAGCGTGCCCTTGAGAGGGTGTGAATGGAATGTGACGTCGAGCATGTCTAGGTCGAGGCTGCCCAGCAGGACTTCCACGCCCAGATGTGCACCTCTAGTTCTAGGTCTAAACACTATCAATCTTAACTGGATGTTGGAGGAGCGACATATCCTCCTTTGCCTGCTAGAGATGGACCTGGAGGTGCAAGAGGCAATGCTGGTGGAGGAGCAAGCTCGTGGCCTACATCCCTTCGATGGACGTGATTTGTCAATGGAGCTAGAGGGGCTTCATGCGCACGTGGATGGGGTAGAGGGTGAACGCGCCACCGAGGCCAGGTAGCTATAGCAGTTGGTCGTGAAGATCTCCAACGCCCTAGTCGACCTAGGGATGTTACCCATCCGGGAGATTCCCTGGCTTTCAAAGTTAGCTCAGGAGGTCTTGGTGGCGGATGGGCTCATTCTGGAGCACCTACGGGACACGCAGGCCTCTGGCGCCATTCCGTGGGACTGAGCTTAGGCCAGCCACCATTCCTGTGGCCTTAGGCTATCCAGTCTGCCATCTTTTTCTCTCATTTTTGTCTTTTGGAGCGGCTATAATATATATATATATAAGGATATTGAAACACTTGTGCCTTTACATCCCCGAGTCCTTGTGTCCCCAATCGCAGTGAGTTGGGGTCCTGGGACTCCAGTTGGACATGTGGTGCCTCCCTAGTGGGGGGCACCCACCGTAGACCATCATGACTGCTGTCTCCCTAGAGAAGGGCATTGTGTTGCTTTCGTCCGGGACTTCATCGAGTTCCATGCCCCGGATGAGGGACCCCGAGACCATGAAATTCTTCATCATGCCGCAGTCCTTGAGTTTCTGCTTGATGGGGTATGCATGGTTTGGGCAGGCCTCCTTGAGGAGTTTCTCGAAGTGGTCTATAGGCGGTCATGCCATGCACATGCCACTGTGTGCGGCAGTCACGATGTGCCCCACGCCGAAGCCGCTTGCTTTCTCACCATTGCCGCCGTTGTAGTTGGCCATGGCTGTGACCCACTGAGGACGTTGCTTGCGCCTCTTGTTGCCGCCCTCCTTGGCATCCTGGATGACGTTGCTAGACGATGCCTCCTTGTAGCTGCTTGGGGTCGCCTCCCTGCTTCTTGGGTCAGGGCGAAGTTCGGCCATCTCATCGCTGGCGGCGTATTGGGTGGTGACGCTGCACAACTCCTTGGTGGTGTACCTGAAAATGTCATTCAGAATCTAGAGAGGCGGTGGTTGCTGCGCATCTATTTGCAGTCCTTAACCCAAATAGAATAATTCACAATCGTATGGATGCCAATTGTAGCAGCTTTCACCTAAGAGTATTCCTAGGGTTATCGAATCCACAGGGATAGAGGCAGACTTGCACTATATCTATACCGCATGATAACTTTGGAGAAAGAAAAGCTAAGTTTAACCTAGAGATGAGTAGGATATCTCAAATGAAATTGTATAAATGCATACACATACCTTAGATTTTGGGATTGTCTTGAAGGATAGACTTAGGCTGCCAGATCAACCTATAGCGTAGCAAGGAATCCACACAATGAGCTATAGTGAAGCCAGGTAGGGAGGGACCCACCGTACCAGTCTAGCTACGTGGTGGATTATGAAGCCCTAACAGGACTGTCACACCTATGGGTACCACAACAATCCATATGATCGGGAGGCACCACGCGCATAGATAATGCCTCCAACACCTCATCAACTGCACTGTCTAGGATCTTCTGCGTGATCAAAGCAGTTAACCTTCGAGGGATCAAGTAATAGTCACCACACTGGGTCCCACTATACTCGATTGATCCTCAATCACAGGATTGTATATATGACAAGGAAAACACCAATTCTACTATACAGTATGTAAATGCACAAATAACATAAGAGAAGCGAATGAATGACTTATTATGATTGGAAAATCACCCACTCTGAGGTAATTTCATGGGTATCCCAACAAGCCAGATCCCGATAAACCAAAGGGACAACATAGTCGACTCTCTGTCAAAATTCGTAGAACTCCGGCAGAGCTCCCGCACTCGATCGAACTAGACCTTAGAAAACTCTGTCGATTCTAAACGGATTCTGGTAGAGCTTCCACACTCGAGCTACTCTGAGGACTCCTGACAAGCCAGGAAGTCATCCGGCCCTCAAAACTTCGCCTCTCTCTCTACTCCAGAAAGAATGAACTTGGGAGCACTATAGGAATCTAAACCTCAATTTCTTCACAGTTTCTGCCAGGAGGAGTACAAGAGTATTTATAGGGGGGTTAAGTCAGTGCTTTGGCTGAAAGTGGGGCTCGATGGGCTCACTTGTCAGGTCGGCCGACCAGCTAGGGTGGTGAAGTTTCATTGCCGCACCGACTTTGGGCATTGGATACCACGTGCACTGACCTTCCTTGACACGTTGGCAAAGCGGAATTTGAAAAGGCGCCAACACCTAGCCAGCCATCCAAGGAGATGGGGCTGGCCCGCCCCACTTTGGCTCGGTTGGGCACGGGCTTTGTGCCATATCATCTCCTCGTGTCATATTCTCTGTGACTATGCCTTATTTTAGACATATTTAAGGTATGCATGGATTCCGGTCCATATGATGCTTTTCCGTCATCCGATGTTCTTGAAATGGTAGATCAATAAAACTCATGGAACTCATTAGTAATAAGGACCTATCTTCTATATCTTGAATGAAATGTAGGTATGTTGGTGGTAAATATATGCATTTTATGACCGCCAACCCCCCCTCCCCCCACACACTTAGAGTTTTGCTCGTTCCTAAGGAAAAGAAAAGAATTAAATCCTGGTGACATAAGCAAGAACTCTAGTGCCATAATTGCTCAAGAATAAAGAACACAACCTACAACTCATATCTGGGCTCTGTGGATGTGTTTAAGTTTTGAACCATGTGATGTTGAAAGATTGGAACAACTATGTCACTTTACCTCGAGATCAGAGCTTGTAATCATATGGTTTACCTTACCTTCCCCTTTTCAAAGGCTTTATCACTCAATCACTCGTCCTCTCAGTCACTCTTTTCCTCTCGGCTAATATTTTTGTGGTGGTTCACTCTCAAGAGGTACCTATGCTACACCTT
>VSTD030001941.1:0-12386 GCA_008808055.3 Sporobolus alterniflorus | reverse complement strand
AAGATGTCTTAGTATCGTTCCATTCGGATGTGGTTGTATCCATGAAAGGCATATCCTCATTAGGCTAAACTATCGGGCGCTTGCCTAGTCGGCATAGTTCCTGAGTTCACGAGCGGGCTAACGATTTGAGATTTGGGACCACAATGCTGAGTCAGGATCTGAGTGGTGTCTGGATCACTGTACGCGGGTGAGAGCCAACAAGAGCAAGTACCTCTCCATACGACCAGACAGGGGTTGATGCCCCTTGGTGCAAATCTGGGCCAAGTGGTATCATGTGACGTTCTCGAGTAATCCCTAACGGGAAAGCCTGAATTGCAAGATGCTAGCACACACGAATGGGCGTGAAGGAAACCTCCCAGCCAAGACTCACATACAAAGCTTGAGGATGTCAGGCTCTCTCGATGGGGTCCCGAGTGTGTCAGCTGTTGGCCACCCTTTTTGTCTCTTTGTCCCTTACTCTGTTTGCTCCGAGCAGCGCTGACCCGACTGGCGGGTTTTCCCTTAGAACCCTGAGCTATAGTAGGCCCACAGCAATCGTGGGACCCGTTTTGGATACGGTTGTCATATACCGCTCCGTAGAGGGCATGCTATGCGAGGAGTCGAGGGGGCGTGTAAGCGTATACAATGCCCTTTACTGCATTCTGAAAGGGTCCATTGCCTCACTGCCTCGGCTGTGACACCGTAGGGCTTTGAGAATAAAATGACTACCCTTGCACACCCTTACGTCCTCTCGCATAGTCAGCCATCGCCTTCCTGTCATCCTCCTCATCCCTAAAGCAAGAGAGAGAAAAGCGGGTGAAAAATATAAGAAAAAAGGCTAGGGATTGAACTTCCTTAGCTTCTCTATATTCCACACGTTGGGGAATGTTGCGTCATTGATTTCTTGGAGTCTATATGCCCAGGCCGAATTACCTCGGCTACCAAGTACGGCCCCTCCCATGGCGGGGTCAACTTGTGCTTACCTTTCTTCGTCTGCACCCGGGGTAAGATTAAGTTGCTTACCTGGAAGGCCTGGGGGTGAACCCTCCGGGCGTGGTATCATCGGAGTGTTTGCTGGTACCTTGCCGACCTTGTGATGGTGATGCCCCTTGATTCTTCGAGCAAGTTGATGACATCCTACCGTACTTGCTCAGCCTCGACTAGTTGCTAGGCCTGGACCCTAGGGGATCCATACCACAGCTCGGAGGGCAACACGACCTCTGAACCGAACACCATAAAAAATGGTGTGAAGTTAGTCGACATGTTGGGCATTGTCCACTGGTTTGAAAGTATCGAGGGGACCTCAGCAGCCCACGTGCCAGTTCTGGTGCTAAACCGGGCGTGAACATTCTCATGCCCTCGGGTAAGGATGCGGGGCTTTGGGCCCTATAATATTAGGTCATTCGCGTGCTCGACCTGTCCATTCGTGCGTGGGTGGGCGACCGCATCCCAGTCCACCCAAATGTTGTTCTTATCACAGAAATCTAGGGACTTCTCCCTAGTGAATTGGGTGCCGTTGTCGATGATGATAGAGTTGGGGACCCCAAAGCGGAAAATAATGTCTTGGACAAAACTCACCGCTTGCTTGGAGCCAATTTTAGCCAGGGGCCTTGCCTCAATCCACTTAGTGAATTTTTCAATTATGACAAGCAGGTGGGTTAAGCCTCCGGGTGCTTTCTTGAAGGGTCCCAAGAGATCTAGGCCCCACAAGGCAAAAGGCCACGTAATGGGGATGATCTGGAGCTCTAGGGCTAGGGCGTGGATCTGTCTTGCAAAGTATTGACACCCCCTATAGGCCCTCATGATCTGAGCCGCATTGCCAATGGCCGTCGGCCAGAAAAAACCTTGCTAGAAAGCTTTTCCAACCATGCTCCTTGACAAAGCATGATGCTCACAAATCCCCTCATGAGTGTCGAGAAGTAAAGCCTTACCCTCTTCAACGGGAATGCACCGCTAAAGGATGATCGAGGTACTACAATGATACAACTCGTCATCATGGATGAGGTGCCCCTTGGCCCAGCACGCCAGGCACTAGTTCTTGTTTTCGTTGTCCGATATCGCTCTGAACTGGAGGTACTCAGAGATCGGTTTTTGCTAGTCTGTGTCGAAGTAGGGCAGCCTAGTAAGGAGCATTATTTCCATCCTGGGCTCCTGAGCCTGACCAACTGGCCTGGGTAGGGTCCCCGAGTCAGTTTCTAGAGCTGGTGCCAGGTCGCCTTCACCCAGTGGGATCCGTGGCACAAGTGCGGGGCAGTCTTCCTTGAGTCGAATGGATGGCTTGATCAGGTCCTGCACGAACATGCCCATGGGGGGTGAGGGGGCGGTTTGTGGCTAGACCTAAGTCAGGTGAGGGCGTTGGCTGCTTCATTGTCCTGTCGGAGGATACGATGAAATTTGAAACCATCAAACTACACCTGAAGATTTCTTACATCCTGATTGTATGCTGCCATGCGGGAGTCATGGCAGTTCAACTCCCCCATGACCTAGTTGATGACGAGCTGAGAGTCACCGTGGATGTAAAGCTGCTGGACCCTGAGCTCAGCAGTGATGCAGAGGCCGTTGATGAGGGCCTCATACTCTGCCACATTGTTTGTTGCGCGGAAATGTAGTCAAATCACATAAAGGAGCTTGCCCTGGGGGACTTCGAAGGTGCAATTCTCTGGATTCAACTTAATGTTGAACCACCGGAGGTTGTTGAAGGTTTTCTCTACGTCGGAGATGATGTTGCCGCTCTTTCAATACTTTATCATGATGTCGTCGACATGGACATTGAGATTGCACCCAATTTGCTCTTTGAAGCAAAATTGCATACACCGCTAGTATGTAGCCCCTGCGTTCTTTAGTCTGAACGACATTTTCACATAGCAGAAACAACCAAAGGGAGTGATTAACATGGTGGTGAGCTGGTCTGCCTCAACGAGGGGTATCCGGTGATACACTGAATAGGAGTCTAGGAAACTCAGGAGCTCACACTCAATCGTGAGGTTTACAACCTAATCGACATGGGGAAGGGGGAACGGATTGTAACAGAACCACCTCAGAAATGAGGGGTCCGTTACCTCAAGATCGATCGGGTGATTCTCGACAAAGCGAGAATGCAGCAAACACACATATGAAGCATACAAAACCATGATTAAAGTAGAAACTAAGTTATTACAACTTTGGTTTAGGATTTATAAGATGGGGAAAGAAAAAGATGCTTCAAAAGATATAAAATTTAAGTGGATGCGTAACATTTTAGTGGAAGCATTTAACTCGACGTCGTAAGAGTATTCACCTCGCTCTAGAGGTGAAAACCTTCATCGACAACTCTACACCTATGATGGGACCCAGTACAGAATCTAGCCCTCAGAAGCCTGAACTCCCACTAATAGCTGTCATCGGCATCACTAGAAGAGAGAGAAAGAAACATGCACACGAAAAGTTATAAACCAAAGCTTGAGCGACTACGCTCAGCAAGATTGACCGTCACGACCAAGCGGTCACACTCTAGACATGCAAAGTCTTCAAGTGACAATGTCTCATAAGCCTACAGCAGTTAACTTTAATGACTTTTAAGCACATTTTAGCCATGTTTAAGTAATTAATATCATAGGTTTGCAACCTATACTAAACATGAAATTGTGATGAATCAACATTGATATTGAGCACCTCAATGACTATCAAGTAGTTGACATCCATCTCTTGATACATGCATAACGTTATGAAAGTAGCATTACTACAGAATGACTGCAACATGTAAGTGTCACTCATTTTCGAGAGTGTCAGGGAGATTCGAACAAATTTAGTCCTTGTAAGGTAAAACCTGACAACACGACACACGTAAAGCCACAAAGGCCCCACGAGTGGCAACAGCTCGTGATGACTATCAAAGAGTTGAGCCAGGCCCACCATACCCTGTCTTCCACATGATACCTTGACGGGCATCCATGGGTGGCCCACACACTATCCCGATGTCATCTTGTAGGTATGGTAGGGTATCATCCAACTCGGCGATCGTCGAAGCTACTAAGTTTGTGGAACCCCATAAATCTCATCTGTGTCAGTACATAATCAAACTTGCTCATCAGGGTCAAGCGATAAGTCCTTAACTGACTCAGGTGGGGCCAGTACATAATCAAACTTGGGAGCTTTGAACATGAAACGGATCACTCACCGACCTTCTCATCCAGTATTCTCTACTTTCCCCTGGTTTCCCCGCCCGGTCGGATATTAAATCTTCTACCATCTATTCAGATTCTCAAATTTCATCCATGAACCTGTATGGTACAAAAAGGCCTAATCTCACGAGTGGAACTTGCCACTCAACTTCTACCGGGATCCTGTCCGCTAAGCATAGCACTACTAATACTAATGAATTTCCACCACGGTAGGATCAAGGTGATCTGGAAAGAGTCGTAATACATTCTAGGGTTTCATTAAACTCCGGTAACATAAATGCATAAGTTAATTATAATGTAATGACATTTGTAAAGCAAAAACCCTAAAGAGGTGGTATGCACTGGTGCTTTCCTTGCTTAGAAACGAAGTTAGGATCCTCGCTAGTTGAGGCTTGTAGAATGCCAACACCTCCTGGACCATCTCCTCCTACAGATGGCCTCCAACGATGATGGACCTTACACAGTATGTACATGCATAGGTTTTAACGATAGCATCCCTTTAACTAAGATAAGACAAGGATATTAATCAACTCAGCTTCTTGCCTCAGTAACCACTGATAACAACACCCCATGTTTCCCTCTCAGGTATGCATCTTTGTGACAACATGCCAAGCACGACACGAGCAGCCTTCTCTATACTGTTTGTTTGGAGAAGCTCCCAACAAGTAGATGGAACGTGGCCGGCTTTGCCATTCTAATTGCTGGAGGAGCTTCAAAGATAACTACCGTCCTGTTCCCTCGTAGCCATTGACTGTAGAAGATAGGAAAACAAGGTAGGGACCTAGCATGGACCTAACAATTGGCAAAGGAATGGCATCAGCTTCATCAATGACAAGGAGTTCAACTTGAGAAAGCTCTCCATGATCATCCATCAAGACACATGCTTTGCATGATGCTATGGACAACAAGAACCTCTCATTGAACCTCACGACAGCCTAGTATGAGACTCTGTTTGGAACCTCTCAGCAATCTCTTCAAACTCCCAATCATACACCCAATCGCTGGGATCAGCATTCAGCAAGCTAAAGGACAGAACAACAATCCCATCTGATCCAATCGGCATAAACTTGCCTTTGCCAATGCCTGCCTCACCCTCCTCAATACCTCCACTCATGAAATATTTGCCAAGCACCTTCCCAATAGCTAACGCAGCCTCAGCTTCATAGACCTTTCCATCCACCCAAGCATGCCGACGCTTCCCAACTACAATCCTTGATCGTTTGGCATCATCGATCTCTAGAACAATAACAGTGTAAACCCTCATTGCATCACTGCCACTACCCCCCCACTGCCGATTCCAGCAATTCAACAAAGACCTCATCACCCAGCACCAGGTCTGCAGTGGTCACAGCACCACACTATCAACGGGAACCAATCCTGCTGCCACTACTGCTAGAGCAGACACCCACTGAATCGACGGTGGCAGGCACCGTGTTTACCAGCAGTGGAAGCGGTGAGGAGGAGCTGGAGTTGGGCTGTGATCACTCGCTCAGGGTGATCAGTGAGGGAGGTGTTAGAAGAGCCGCGGTTTGACCGGAGGAAGACCACGTGGAGGACGCAGGGGAAGGAGGGCATGTTGGATTGGAGGTAACGGGCGAGGTCGGCGATGGCGGCAAAGGGCAGTGGCAGGTGGTGGATGTCGGTGGACTTAGCAGAAAGGGTAGTCTGGTGAGGATGGAGATGGTGATGATGAGCGGCTTCACGCCGGCTTCGTCGTGTGCAATAGCGGGTTGGTTGTGCCTGCCTTGTGTCATACTCGGATTTTAGATCAAATTTGAATACTTATCGCATATCCATTCATGAATATTTTTATTTTATACATACAGACAAAAATGTTCACAGAATATCAAATGTCACAAATAGAGTATAATTATTACATGAATAAATGTCTTTCAAAGACTAAGCGACTCTCACGAAAGCAGAACAGTGGAAGGCTAAATAATCTACTGGAATATACAACCTGGGCAACAAAAGCCTAGAACTTGTTGTTGAAGAAGTCCACACCATCTTCATCTTTTGGGTAGCAGGTTTGAGTAGCAGGAGAAAAATAGCATGATTAAGTACACTTATGGTTCGTACTCAGCAAGTGCAGGAAATAATGACATACATGATATAATAACAAGATAAAGTTGTAGTAAGGTTAAAAGCAGAAATAACACCTACACCTGACTGTCATATTATTAGCACTTAATTAAAGTTAATGTTGCAGGCTAAGACTATCCAAATTAAGTTGAATTAAAGTACCACATGGGGGTTATATAAATCACACAGCTAAACCGAAACCATAACCATCCACCCAAACCATCTAATCTAGAGAGGATCCCAGATCGCTTGTAACCACAAACTCGGCTAACATGATAGTTGTACAATTTGCAGAGGTTAGCGCACTGTACACACGTGTAGTGATTTCATCGCCAGCTAAGCGACTAGAGAACCTCCTTTTTGCCATTTTTTACACTTCCTTTGGTGTATGGCCTAGAGATCACTATATGCCGTTACAAAGGTCTACTATAGGAGTAGGTCATACTTTGCTAGGGTTTCCCACCACAGGCCCCGCTTGTAGTGCTAAGGTTTCCCCCACAGGCCCCTCATGCACCAGTTGGATCCCAGGCGAAAACATGACATTCCTCACTCATCCGAGCAAGACACACAACCTATAGTATTCCTAATTAGTAAGCAAGTTGTTCCATACGGGACACATGGCGGCACTTGTGCTACTCCTAAGATTTGGTCCTTAGCAGATTCGAGCCACCACATCACCTGACAGTTTTAACCATCTCCATCATTCCAAGCCTTGCTCAAACCACAGCATCAAACCTCACCATGATCAACTCACAACACGGCGGATGGAAGACCAAACTCTCACACTAAACACAAACCAAACTCAACATCACAAAGGATGGAAAACTTGTACGATAACTCAGGACTACAGGGCTAAGCAAAACTACTAACCAAAACCCATAGCCCAAAGGTATGAGGTATAGGTAGCAAAATGAATGCATGTAGGCCAATATGAACTAGAGGGAGAAAGCACATAGGATCAACATGGTCAAGGGTCACTTGCCTAGATTCCCTGCTATATGCTGCTCAAGGTCTTGATCTTGAAGTTCCTAAAGATCCTCGATGTCGGCAGCATCTACCGAACAGTACATAAAGTCAAAACAAACAGTACCAAACTATTATACTCATCATTACGAACGAGCGAGCACAAGAATCACTTAAATCAGAGCTACGGTTAAAAAGTTATGAATGTTTAAAGTTAGCAGATTTAAAAGATAATTAAGAATAAAGAAGATAAATTAAGGTACGGACCTAATTGTAATTATTAAAAACTTATACATGGACCTAAATGCAAAATTACAGGGGCAAAAATATAGTTTTGGAAAAGTTTAGGGGTGTTTTTGTAAAATTGCAGGGACTAAAACATAAATAAAGTAAAGGTGGGGGATCTTTCTACAAATTTACAGCACCCCGGGGATTTTCTATGAATTTCAGAATTATTTTCCTAAAGGAAAATCTGTGGAAAAGGTTCACGGCTCATAGATCAGATCCATGGGTTCATAGCTCTTTGAAAGGGTCGGATCAATGTGGGCCGTTCAAAACAAGAGCGATGGCTGGCATTTAATCAAGGTGAAGGGGTATGGATCTTCTAATCATGGGCATTCATTCACGAGCGGATGGCAGGGGCACTCCAACCAGGGAAACATGCCGGCGTGCTTAGCTCATGGCGGCGGCAGCACGACAGCTCCGGAGAGCCCGCGGTTCTTAGCCTACAGAGTACCAAATCAACTTCCGTTTCTTCCTATGACACCGCATCAACAAGATGGGCTCATTTTGCTAACCTTTAGGCAGCAGCGATCGGCGAGGACTTTGGGCAGCAATGGCTTCTTTGTTGCGACCTTGGCCGCTGAGGAGGTGCTTCTCTAGTCAATCTCCAGCTTCAAGAACATGCGTTGAAGCTTCCTTGTGCTCCCCTCTAGCTTCTCATCTAGTCAATTTGCTCCAAAAGGCTGTGGAAACTCTAGTTCGACGATCACCTAGTGTTCGGCGTGCCCTTTGACTTGTGGGCAAAAATCTGAGCTCAATCGGCTGGTACATATAGGGGTTTTGGTACCTACACGTAGAGGATTCGGAATCCTAACTAATCTATCTCTAAGCTGGCTTCAAATGACAAAGGTTAATGGGAAATCGAGAAGGGGATAAACTCGGTTTGGATGAACTTGATACTAGGTCGGTAACGGGCGTGGTAGTGGATTGAGTCAGTAATGGGTCAGGGAAAATCCGGTGAGGAGGGAGGCACCGGGCTGGTTTACTGGGCACATGAAATGGAGAGGAGGGAGGCTAGCTGAGCCTACTGGAGAGGGAAAGAAGATTTGACCCAAGGCCAAGAAAAAGTATAGGAAAACATTTTTATTTTCAGATGTTTTTATATAAAGTAAACAAATTTTGAATTCAAAACAGATTTCCATTTTGAATGACTTTTACATGCATAATAAAATATAAAGGCACACATTAGTACAAGATAAAATATGCAGTGGCATGAATGCAACAAATATAATTATTTATTTCAGAATAAATAATTTCTAAAGTTTTTATTCATTCCAAAAAACAGGGTGTTACACCTTGGCACCGGAGAAGAGGAAAGTATGAGGAAGACGCAAGGAGCAGGAGCATATAGGAAGATAAGGTTCGGTGGTGGCCTGCTGTTGCACGTGTGTGGGCGCCGCAAGATTTTGAATTAAATCGATTTTCTCCGGCACGCAACTTCAAAATTCGAAAAGGTACTCCTACCAGCCTCCAAAATTTACGAAACATTCTGAGGTGACAGAGGGGAGAAAGGGGAACAACTTTCCTTTTGGGCTAAACTTCATAATCGAAATAGGATGTGAATGAGAGATTCGGGAGGAAATGAGATTTTGAATTTGGTTGGAATTTTAATGGGCTTTTAACCTTGTGGGAAAAATCCCAGAAATTCACCAAAATTATATCTGGGCATGATCTTAAAGACTATAAATTAGATGATACCACTTGCACATGAGAATTTGAAGTTTCTTTACAAGTGACAATTAGGACTTGATTTAATAAATATTCAAAGAGGAGAATTGGATTTGAATTCAAACTTAAACCAAGGTACACTGTAGAGGTATTGTAGAAATACTGTAGCTGCTACAATGACACTAGGGCTATCACATGGATCTTTTGGACATGCCTTGTTCAACCTTGTGTAGTCAATACACATTCTCCATTTCCCATTCTTTTTTGTTACAAGAACCGGATTTGCTATCGAGTTCGGGTGCTGGAGTTCGTTAACAAAGCCAGCAGCCAGGAGCCTTTATAACTCCTCTCTCATGGCATGGTGCTTCTCCTGATTGAAGCGCTGCAAGCCCTGCTTGGCAGGCTTGGACTCGGGCTTGACGTTGAGGGTGTGCTCGGCGACCACCCGGGAGACGACCGGCATCCCTGCCGGACTCTACGCAAACATGTCCATGTAGCATCGAAGGAAGTCGATGAGCTCGTCTTCCTATTTAGGGTTTATGCTAGCCCCAAAACAAAGGCAGCCCCAACAGCCTCCTCGCCAGAGGCGTGCTGAGTGGCAATATCAAGTAGCTCCTTGGATGACACATTATGCTGGACCAGAATGTGGAGATGAAGCTGGCGTCGCCCACCATAAGGAGCTCGTGGCACTTCCGGGAGAAGTGCCAAATGTAATCTCGGAGGGATTTGCCCGACCTTTGCTGGCAACCCATCAGGTCCCAGGGGTTGCTGGACCGCACATACGTGCCCTAGAAGTTGCTGGTGAAGATCTCCTTGAGATCCTCCTAATTGTCGATCACGTTTCTCGGTAGGTGGTCCAGCCAGGCCCTAGCCGAGTCAGCTAGATAAATGGGGAGGAATTGGATGATGAATAGGTCGTCGTGCGCCCTGCCCCGCCCGCCCTACACACAAGGTGGTAATCCTCTAGCCAAATGTTGAGGTTGATTTTGCCTTCGTACTTGACGATGTTGCTCAGCACCTAGAAATGCCTTGGAAAATGTGCATCACACACATTGATTTGGAATGCCTTTGGCCCCGATACTTTAGGGTTGTGGCTATGTCCCTCCTGGTTGTCATGTCCTCCGTGACGCGAGTTCCATAGGTGGTATTGGAACTATGCATCTTTGTCCCCATGGTGGTTCTGGCGATGCACCTGGGGTTCCGATCGCACATCCGGATGACTCAACCAGTCGTGGACTGAGATCCACGCTAGCGAGGAAGCTGTCCCTACCGCGGGGGGCTCTTGGGCGGCCTTTAGCCATCTAGACTTGGAGCAGCTTGGGCTTGAGATGGAGACCTCAGCCTGACGCTAGGGGGAGCTCTCTACCTGCTGTGCGGTGGAGGTGCTGAGGATGTCCTTTAGTTGTGGATATACCTTGTCCACCCTATCGGCAAAGGGTTTGGGCAAAGTGTCTAGGAGTGTAGTCGTCGTGGCCACGTTTTGGTTGGCCCTAGTGATGGTAGGGAGCTACCCGCTTGTAGGTGATGGCGGTAGTGACGTTGCCAGCTTGAGTCCATGCATTGTAAGTCTGGCTGTTATGGCCTGCTATGCCTCGAGCGTGGACTTACAGTGGTGCAATTCGGTCAGCTGGGCTTCAATGGCCGCTCGCTCACTGGCAAGTTCACCCCGTCATTGCGCAGCCCTACGCTCGACGTCAACCTATAGAACGTGCTGCTGCTCCTCCTGATAGGACCACAGCCGCTGAGGGAGGAGCTCGGTGACCAGCTATGGCATGGCGGTCTATAGCGGGACCATTGGGATGGTTAGAAGTGCTGGGGTGCCCTCTGGCGGTGGCGTGGTTGCAATGGGGGTGTTCAGGGTCACCACGTTGCATCCCCAAGAGATGGGGAAGCTGGAGCTTCCCCTGTTACTCGAGGTCGAGTCATCCTTGTTGGCGGACTCCATGTGAATGGTATGCAGTGATGGCGACCCGATGTGGACTATAACCACAAATATGACACCTGAGTCATTCCCCTCGGGAGAAAGACTTTGGTTGTCA
Source organism: Sporobolus alterniflorus (assembly GCA_008808055.3). Classification (NCBI taxonomy): domain Eukaryota; kingdom Viridiplantae; phylum Streptophyta; class Magnoliopsida; order Poales; family Poaceae; genus Sporobolus; species Sporobolus alterniflorus. The sequence goes on along the minus strand of VSTD030001941.1, from coordinate 1,213 downwards.
AAGTGGTCGGTGGTGAACTCTAGGCTCTTGAGGTGGATGATTTCACCCCAGGCAAAATCGATGCCTATCGAGCTATTGTTGTCGGTTACAATGGTGGGTTTCAATAAATGAACCATTGGAACGTCCGGAGGAAAGCACGCTACAAACGCCCCTTTCTGGCATGCCAACTGTCGGTGTTTTCTGCACCGGCAAATAATAGGGTCTATAAGATCGATTGATTCTAGTTCCGAGGAGGTCTCATGAACAATCGAACATAAGAGTTTATCCTGGTTCAGGCCCCTCCGTGGTGGTAATAGTCGGACGTCCAGTGGGTTGATATAGAATAAAACAGGTGTTACAAGGGGTGAGCAGACTGCTCGAAAGGTTCTTGTGTTGAAGGGGGTTATAGATTTCGTGTCTTCTGCCTGAAGGGTTGGAGTCCTTTTATAGGCGGCCTTGGGGTTTGTCACTAAATTTTAAAACTTTTTCTAAATAGATTAAAAATTTACTTTTAGATTATTCTAGAGAATCTATTATATTTAGGAAAAAGATTATTTTCTAAATTAATTTAAGCTTTCATAATTGATTGTTACGTTCATGCTGACTTTCATTTAGTTTTGTATTGATGTGTGCTCTAGAATTAGGTTTTGAATAGAATTCATTTGAATTCGATCAAATTTTATTTAAAACTTAAATTCTCAAAATTAAGCTTCTGTAGGTTTTGAATAGTTTTGTAAACCGGTCATGCTCGCCCCGAGCCCCCTACCTTTTTAGATGATTCTTTTTAAACCCAAACTTTTCTCTAAGGAAAATAATTCTAAAATCTTTTCTAAAATTCCTTTTTACAAAATAGTCCCTCCCTCTTCATTTAATTATTTTTGACCAAGTCTTTGGTACAAAAATAATTTTTTTCATTCCATAATTTTCTAGATTTTACACCTTAGTCCATTTATTTTAATTTATTCAAATATAAACTCTTGTCCTTTATTTAATTAAAATTCGACCTATTTCTTTTTTTCCAAAAATAATTTTTAGACCAATCTAATAAATTGTCTATTATTTTTCTCCCCGGATTTTTTAGGTTTGGAAATTTTTCCTATTTTCTTTTTCCCTTCCTTTTCTTCTCTCTTTTCTCTCTCTTCTGCTTCCTTCTTTCTGCTCTTAGCATGAGCAGAAGCAAGTACAGAAGAGGACCGAGCCCCTTCTACAGATGCTCCTCCCCATGGCATCCCCT
>VSTD030001940.1:0-12387 GCA_008808055.3 Sporobolus alterniflorus | reverse complement strand
CCGATCTGTATAACCTCTGCAGAGTGGAAAACTGTTATAACAGCCGTGCTCACGGTTAAGAGCGGCATGGACCCTCACATGATTAGTCGGGATATTGGATGGTTTGGGAATGGTCGGGTTGTTAGGTATTCCCATTGGAGCTGGAACATCATGGTCGAATTGTCTAGTTGGTGCTGGAGATTCCATGGGATGTTGTCTAGTTGGAGCTGGAGACTCATTGTCATGTTGTCTAGTTGGAGCTGGATTTTCCTTGTAGTGATACACAGTTGGAGCTGGATGTCCGTTGTTGCATTGTCCAGTTGGAGCTGGATGTTCACCTGGTAAATAGGAGCATTAAGGCATACATTTTTAACCACTGCTTTCTATGAGTCAAAACCCTAGTCTAGCCATCCTTATTGTTAGCCTATATATCTTATTTTCCCACACTTGCTGAGTAGCCACCATAAGTCTACTCAAGCTTACCTCTATCGTTGCTTTAGATGGAGTTGAAGGTTGGAACGAGGTGTTTTAGCAAGATCCAGAAGAGGAGTGCTAGGCGGGCCTCTCCATCGATCGGCGCCTGTGGAGGCCACTGCTATGCTTAGATTTATCCACTGCTATGATGTAATCTTTTTTAGACCCATGGGTCATTATGTAAGAGATATTTATTCTAATTAATTGAAACATTTCATCTGTTTATCATATTGTTGCTATACATGTGATTTGAACATCCTGGGCACATGTATGAAAACTTTAGTTTTGTCTTCTCAAAACTGGGGTATGACAAATGATATCAGAGCTATGTTGACTGTAGCATGCCAGCCTAGCTAGAATGGACGCCTTTAAGGACACATATTTTCACAAAACTATTTGTCAAAACTCTCACCTTACCTCTTGTCTATTCAAAAAGTTTTACTTGCACTCTCCTACCTCAAAAGTGGTAGATGACCACGTTTGCCTTCCCACCCATCAAACCTTTTGGAGGGACCGCAGTAGGAGAGCTTCAACGGTAAGCAACTGCTTGTAGACAGTCACGACTAACTTATGAGTTCACCCTCGAGTCCTTTGCTTGTTGTTAGTCATCGATTGTTTTGGTGATTGATGTTTGTCTTGCTTGTGAGTGCCATGTGTGAGTTGTGGAGTGCTTCGACATCTTATCCATGACCGCATCTTTTAATCAAGATTAATAAAAATCACAGCATATAGTTGGGGTTTTGATCCGATCTTAGAAATTTTTTACCCTTTTCTTAAAAAAAATCTCTTACATGGTGAACACGAGGAATAATTAGTGCAATGGCCAGGCCAGCAACAACCAAGCCAACAATGGCAACAATAGCTAGCAGCTGGAGCAGCTTATAGCAATGCAGAATCAACTGATGAAAACAATGCTTCGGATGCTCAATCATCTGCAGCCTAACCGGTAGGTTTACCAGCAGCAACCACCACCACCACCTTAGTCTAGGTTTGGAGAATTCTTGAGGACTCATCCTACCACTTTTTCCCAAGCCAAGGACCCAATGGAAGCTGAAGACTAGTTAAAGTCAATTAAAAAGAAGCTGGAGATTGACCAATGCAATGATCATGAGAAAGTGCTTTTCACAGCTCATCAGTTATTTGGAACAACTGCCGATTGGTGGGAGACGTATCATAACTCTCACTAGAACATTGGTGCTATCACCTGGAATGAGTTCAAGGCTAGATTCAGAACTTATTATGTACCCCACGGTACCTTAAAGCTTAAGAAGAAAGAATTCTCTGATCTACAACAACACAGCATGACTGTGAACGAGTATCTCAACAAGTTTACTCAGCTGTCAAGATATGCACCAGATGATGTCAACACTGACGAGAAGAAACAAGATGCATTCCTAAATGGGCTCAATGATGAAATCCAATTCTAGCTACTTAATACTAACTACGAGGATTTCCACCGGATGGTTGATAAGGCTATCATTATAGAGAACAAGCTTAAGGAGATGGAATAGAATGACAAGCAAAAGATGTCATTTCAAGGACAATCTTCAAGAAGCAACACCAGGCCTCGCTTACCTCAGCCTGGCCCTTTCTTCAGAGCACCACAGATGATGCTCTCACCTATGCAAGGTCAGTGTCACCCATTTTTGATGCAGTGACCCAATCTCCTGATGCAGTGACCAAGTTTTTAGATGCAGCCCTCTCAACAGCAAGCACCTCGACCTATTATGCAGCAGTAGCAGTCTCATTCAAAGTTCTAGCAGCCACCTTGTCCGGTAGCTCAGCCTATGCAGAATGCTTCGGCCCAAGGAAACGAGAGTTCCAGTAAGTGTTTTGAGTGCTTCATGATGGGCCACTTTGCCAGAAAATGTCCCAACAAACAGTCTACTTCTGCAACAGGAAACCAATCTCGGCCACAAGTGCAATAGAACTACATGTATGACATGGTCAACCATGTGGCCAACGAGGAAGCTCAATAGGCCCAGGACATGATATTGGGTATATTTCTTGCAAGCTCACATCTTGTAACAGTTTTGTTTGATTATGGAGCATCACATTCATTTATATCATCAAGCTTCGTAGCAAAGTATAATATGCCAATAACTACCATGAAACTTACCATGCTTGTTAGCTCACCTGGAGGTGAAATGAAGACTAAACATATATGTCTAGTAGTTAGTACTAGCATAGGGGGGGGGGTAGACTTTCCGTCGAACCTCATCCTTTTAGACTCCAAGGACATAGACATCATACTTGGTATGGACTAGTTAAGAAAGTATGATGGAGTCATCCAGTGTGCAAAAAGGGCAGTAAGATTGAATAAGGAAGATGGAAGTGCAGTTGAGTTTGTTGCCGCCAAACTGTTGAACCAGATCAGTACAATCAACCAGGCAAAAGTGACAGCTTTGGAAGAAATTAGAGTGGTTTAGGAATACCCGGATGTATTTCCAAAAGATTTGCTAGGTATGCCACCAGATCGTGACATAGAGTTAATTATTGAGTTGCTACCTGGAACAACACCTATCTCTAAGACGCCATATAGGATGCCCGTAAATGAGTTAGTAGAACTCAAGAAACAAATATCTAAACTATAGGCTAAAGGATTCATATGCCCTAACTCATCCCCTTGGGGAGCACCTGTGCAATTTGTGGAGAAGAAAGATGTAACTCAACGAATGTGCGTTGATTACCGATCCCTGAATGAGGTCACCATTAAGAACAAATATCCTCTCCCATGGATTGAAGATCTGTTTGATCAAATGAAATGAGTGAGTGTATTCTAGAAAATTGATTTGAGATCAGGATACCATTAGTTGAAAATCTGAGAGTAAGATATTCCAAAGACCGCATTTTGTACCCAGCATGGACTATATGAGTATATCGTGATGTCCTTTGGACTGACAAATGAGCCAGCCTACTTCATGTATCTCATGAATAAGGAGTTTATGGAATACTTGGATAAATTTATTGTGGTCTTCATCGATGACATTCTTATATTCTCTAAGACTGAATAAGAGCACCAGATCAAATAAGCTATACGCCAAATTCAGCAAATGTGAGTTTTGGTTAACCAAAGTTGCTTTTCTTGGACACGTCATCTCTACTGGAGGAGTCTCAGTAGATCCAAGTAAAGTAAATGATGTGTTAAATTGGTGCCACGAACAAATGCTTTAGAGATTCAGAGTTTCCTTAGATTGGCAGGTTATTACTGATGATTCATTCGAGATTTCTCCAAATTAGCCAAGCCAATGACGAAATTGCTTGATAAGAACAAGAACTTTGAATGGACTGAAGAGTGCCAAGCCAGTTTTGAAGAACTAAAGAAACGACTCACATCAGCACCAGTGTTGGTTCTACCGGATTTAACCAAGATGTTTGACATATATTGTGATGCTTCACGTCGAGGATTAGGATGCATCTTGATGCAAGAAGGACAAGTTATTTCTTATGCATCTCGGTAGCTAAGAAAGCATGAAGAGAATTACCCTACCCATGATCTAGAGCTAGCCGCAGTAGTGCATGCTCTTAAGATATGGAGGCATTATCTCATTGGACATCGTTGTGAGATCTATAGTGACCATAAGAGTCTCAAGTATATAATCACTCAGAATGACCTGAATCTAAGATAATGTTGATGGTTAGAATTGATCAAAGACTATGACCTTGGAATTAACTACCATCCAAGGAAGGCTAATGTGGTAGCGGATGCACTAAGGCATAAGAAGTATTACAACATAACTTTTGCTAGAAGGATGCAACCAGAACTGCGAATTGAAATCAAGTATCTCAATCTTGGAATGGTAAATGAAGCTACAATGATGATGGAAATCGAACCAACCCTAAAAGAAGAAACCTGAAAAGGCCAATTAGAAGATGCAAAACTAAAGGAGATTTGACAGTTGATTAGAGATACCAAGACCAGTGACTTGAGCACCCTATGATTAGGTAAACAGATATGTCTTCCCAATCTGAAGCACATCAGAGAGTTAATTCTCAGAGAAGCCCATAACTCAGCATATTCCATTCATCCCAGTAGTACCAAGATGTACAAGGATTTAAAGACCTGATATTGCTGGTACAGTATGAAACAAGATGTCACAGAATATGTAGCCCAGAATGAAGGCAGAACAATAGAGACCAGCTGGATTACTACAACCTCTGAGGATTCCAGAATGAAGGCAGAACAATAGAGACCAGCTGGATTACTACAACCTCTGAGGATTCCAGAATGGAAGTGGGAAGAAACCAGAATGGATTTCATAGTCGGATTACCATGTACCCAAGCTGGATATGACTCGATCTGGGTCATAGTGGATCGCTTAACAAAAGTTGCCCATTTCATTCCAGTAAAGATGAACAATTCTAGTGCTAAGCTTGCAAAGCTATACATGTCTAGAATCGTGTGCTTACATAGAGTACCTAAGAAGATTGTTGTTGATAACCAAATTTGGCAAGTCTGGAAAAACTGGACCATCCGGTTTCCTATTCTGGACTGTCCAGTTTTGACAGTTTTTAGAACAGAAATAGGGCATGAGCCACACTCGAAGATTTGAAGATCCAAGAAGTTTTGAGGCATGGAAAAATGCTAAAAGGAGTGAAGGAGCCATGATGGAAGAAATCCAAGCCAAAAGCCGAAGTCGCAAAAATCGGACTGCCCAGTTTTGGATATCAGAGTATCCGTTGTACCCAGAACAGATAGAGTCTGAGTAGGGTTTGAGATTTAGTTTGTTTAGGAAAGATTTGGTCGTATCTGACTCAAAGAGCTATGTCCTATTGCCTATATAAGTACAGGTCACGACCGATTGTAATCCAATGCCAACACAATCAATTGAATTTATATTTTTCATACTTTTTGCCCTAGTTTTTAGTTTCTATTTCTTTTTCGTTGATTAGATCTATTACTCATCGCCACGACTCCTTGAGTTATCATGGTTCAAGCTTCTCCACCATCCAGACGTTGCTTGGCTGGAGGAAGAGCTCCTCATCGTAGCCCGACGGTGCCCTTGACTACCGCCGATCTCGATAAAACCGGACTATCCGATTCCTGAAACCGGACTATCCGGTTTCTCCTATTTTGAACAGGAGCTTTCGGCTCTTGTCTGATTTATGTGACAACACATTTTGGTGACTCCACTGGGGAATCGACTACTTCAAGCACGTCAAGCATGATGGGTGGAAACTCCGATAACAGTGGATCCGACCTCGATAAGGGCAACATCCTCAAGCCCACCTTCGACACCTTGACGGAGGAGGGTCTCAAGGCATTTGAAGCTTACCACACCAATCTTGAAGTGCTCTTCCTCTCGCATTGCGAAGTGATGTGGCAGAGCACTGTTCTCCAGGATACTACACCGATCGTCTTCACCAAGCCTGAGGTACAGCTTGACCCATTCCCCTCTCACAATGATATTCAAGCTATGATCAATTGTGCATTAGAGAGGCAAGCAAAGAGCACCGATGAACTGCTATGTAAGTTGATAGAAGACCGGGACTGGAAAAAATTTGATGCTACTAGTAACACAAGTGTTAATCCTTCTTCTTCTACTTGCGCTGTTAGTTTTACTCAAACTAATCCACACACAAGTGGTGCATCGGTGGGTGGAATTTTCATGCCCAACCCCTTAGCCCAGTCAGTGAACCACTTCCACATCTGAACCACCATCGAGGGTTCGACTCCTACTTTTGGGATGCCATAGCAAACTATGGCCAACATGTTTGGACAAGGGTATACGCAAACCGCACCTAGTTTCTCTATGCCAAACTTTACCTCATCCCCACACACTCCCGGGGGCAACGGCCGAGCATACGAGCACGCTAGCGGCAATTACCAAGCCCCGTATACCACCGTAGCTTACACCGACCCCATCACATTATCCGGTAGCTCGCTAGGCTTCTTACCCAACCACGCCTACCAAAACATGTCACGGTTTAATGCCTATGGCCTACCGGAAGCCGGTGGCTTTGGTTATGAAACCCCACCGTAATTTCCCTTTGGGCTGTAGCTGATTGACAGAACACCCGCTCGAGTCACGGCCGAGCCTGGCGCGGATCCTAATAACTTAACCAACCAATTGACTACCATCTTGCGTGAGTCCTTCAGCATAGAACCTAAAGGCCGAGGACGCATCTACCAAAAACCATACCCGATTACTATGACTAGCTCCCCTATCCTAGAGGCTATAGAGTCCCTGAGTTTTCTAAGTTTAGCGGGTAGGATGGTAAAACCACATTAGAGCATGTCGACTATTTTATTTTGCAATGTGGTGAGTCTAGTGCTAATGATGTGTTAAAATTGAGTATATTTACTTTATCGCTGTCTAGTACTGCTTTGACTTGGTTTACTTCTCTTTTTCCTAATTCTATATTTACTTGGGCTCAATTTGAATAAAAAATTTATGAATACTTTTATTCCGGCGATACCGAGTTTAGATTGTCACATCTTACCGCCATTAAACAAAAGCATAATGAGCCTACCACCGATTACATTAAGATATTCAGAGATACTAGGAATCAGTGCTTTAATTTGAATACCTCTGATAAAGATCTTGCTAATTTGGCTTATTCGGGATTAGTACCGCACCTAAAAGAAAAATTAGAAAGCCATGTCTTTCCCGATGTTAGCCAAGTCTTACAGCGGGCCCTAGATTACGAAAGCCAAGTCAAAGAGTCTAGAAGCTTTCCTAGGAGTAGTGAAAAGACTAGGAATGAGCGTCATGTTAATATGGTCGAATATAGTAGTGAGTCGTCGGACGACGAAGAGATCGACATGTGTGTTGCCGAATGGAGTTGGGGGTCTAAATCTAAACCATTTGTGTGCTCTAGCCTAAAGCCGGCTTCTAAAGGCCAACAAGACGAGATGTGCTACACTTTTGACGTCGCTAAGTGTGACATGATTTTTGATTACTTGCTGCAAGAAAAACAAATTAAAATGCCAAGTGGTCATGACATACCGTCATCGGAACAACTCAAAAAGCATGCGTACTGTAAATGACATAGTTCTTATTCTCATGCTACTAATGATTATAATGTTTTCCGTCGACTGGTTCAATCGACCATAAATGAAGGGTGATTGAAATTTGTAGAAAGTCTCCAAATGAAGCTCAACAAGGACTCATTTCTGGCAAACATGAACATGGTCGAGCTCGATGCGAAGAAGGTCCTGGTTTGACCATCTCAGGCCAAGTTGACCAAGGGAGAAGAACGACCACCGAGGATGATTATGCCAAAAAGTCTGAAGGACGGCCAATGGCAGAAAAATGAGGGGACCAAGCCGCAGCGGCGCCCCAAGGCCATGGCCAAGTACAAGGAAGGCAGAGCCGACATCAAGGGTCATGAAAACTGGACCATCCAGGATACCAAACTGGACAGTTCAGTTTCCCAGAGTCAGGCCAGTACCTCGACACCAGGAGCTCATCTGGCAAACGATCTAGGACTCCGCCGCATCAAAATTCAGAAGGTCAGGATTGTCATCAGCCAAATTATCATCTGGCGCCTTACTTCCCGGATGGGCCGCCAATGCCTAGGCCATGGGGACCTCCGCTGATGATGTATCCACCTTGTCCTCCTTGGGCGAGATGGTACAGACCATGGGCACCGCCGCTAATGCACTTCCACCCGGGATGGTCAGGACCTGCTGAGGGTTTTGGCTATGAGGGCTACTATGTAGGAGACAGTCGTTACAGATATGTCGGCCACCAGCAGGACAGAAGGACCATGGAGCAGGAAAACTAGACAGTCTAGAATGGCAAACCAGACCATCCGGTTTCCTCGAAGGCAGCAACTATTCCTGGTCATCAACACGAGCAAGGTGCATTGAAACATGGATCTTCTGCTGATAGATCTGAAAGCAGCTAGGGGCAGATAGGGCCGAAGAGCGAAACTTCGACCAATGACAAAGCGAAGCCTGACACAGAGAAAGGTCTAGAAGAGGTGGCAGTAGAGCAGGACAGGGTTCTAGGAGCAGAGGCAGAGACCAAGACAGAAGCCAGGACCAGCTCACGATGGCCGCCAAACTAGATAGTCTGGTTTCCTAAACTGGACCATCTAGTTTTGTCAGGCTCAGGACAGAAGGGGACGTCGAGGACTATCATGCCCGGGACGTCTCTAGCACCACGGTGGCGTTTTCCAGGCATCACGTCCAGCCAGAGAAGGAGGATCTAGCAGACGAGGGCACAAAAGGTGAGGGAAGAAGCAACTGAGAAGGAGAAAGATGAATACTTCAATGACATCTGGCCGGTGATCCTGATGAGGCAAGAATGGATGGTGAAGGAGAAGGTTGACACCCCTGCACCCATGACCTCCGACGATGACATAGACCTGTTGGATGATGATGAGGCTCCGTTGATCAAGGACAAGTCTCCTCCACCGATCGGCATGGACATCAACCTGATGTTCATGATGCTGGTTGAGTTCAGGGTGCTGAGGAGGAGGTCGCTCAGATGTGTCTCGGCCCTAAAGAGGCCATGTTCGAGAAGCCCGAAGAGTCGAGCCAGCACTTGAAGCCGTTGTACATTCAGGATAACATCAACGGGAAGCCAATCTCTAGGATGCTTATTGATGGTGGCAGTGTTGTCAACCTGATGCCGTATTCCATCTTCGAGAAGCTTGGAAGGGAGGACGATGAGCTCGTGAAGACCAACTAGATGCTTAACGGTGTGGGGGGCAACCTGATGGAGGCTCGGGGTGTCATCTCCATGGAGCTCACCATAGGGAGCAAGTCGCTCGCTACCACGTTTTTCGTTATCGAGGTGGAAGGTTATTATAGCGTCATTATTGGCCGTGATTGGATTCATGCTAATCGTTGCGTTCCTCCTACTTTGCACCAATTCTTAATCTAGTGGATCGATGATGAGATCGAGGTGGTGGACACGGACGCATCGACTTACATTGCTTTAGCCGACGCCAGAGCTGATTGGTAGCACAGGAGCGCCCGGTGCTTGTCGGGAAGGGATCTTATAGGCTATAACTTTCTTAGTGTCTCCAAGGAAGGATTTGTGCCCATGTCTGTAAAGCCGACTTCTGAAGCTTGGCTCAACAATGTAGTGTTCCAATGAGTACACAAAAGAATGTCGAGTGGTTACGGCATCGCATGGAGCAATATCAGTCTACTACGAATGATATGTACGAGGCCATAGAGGATTTTGATGAGGTAGAAAAATTAGGACAAGGTTTCTCATCGGTCGACCCTTTAGAAGAGATAGACATAGGAGATGGGATCACACCTAGGCCGACATTTGTAAACAAGAACATGTCTTTAGTGCACAAGGGTTCTATAATAAAATTGCTTAGGGATTATGCTGATTGTTTCACCTGGAATTATCGTGAGATGCCTGGACTTAGCTGAGAGTTAGTAGAACATCGGCTCCCTATCAAATCTGGTTTCAGGCCTTACAAACAGCCCGCTGGAAGGTTTAATCCGATTATTCACGATCGGGTTAAGGAGGAGATTGAACAACTACTCGACGTAGGATTCATTCAACCTTGTTGATATGTGGAGTGGGTTTCCAACATCGTACCCATTGAAAAGAAGAACACCGGCAAAATTCGGTATGTATAGATTTTCGCAATTTAAATAAAGCAACTCCTAAAGATGAATATCATATGCCTATAGCTGATATGCTTATTAACAATGCTTCTGGACATCGAGAAATTAGCTTTCTAGATGGTAACATTGGTTATAATGAAATCTTTATGGCCAAAGAGGATATGTCCAAAATGACTTTTTGTTGTCCTGGTTTTATCGGTTTATTTGAATGGGTTGTTATGACTTTTGGTTTAAAAAATGCCGGCGCAACATATCAAAGGGCTATAAATTTAATCTTTTATGACTTGCTAGAAATCATATTAGAAATTAATATTGATGACGTCGTAGTTAAATCGGATAGCATAGATAATCATTTGGCCGATTTATGCTTAGCTCTTGAAAGAATGTGTCGGTATGGGTTAAAAATAAATCCACTAAAATATGTGTTTGGTGTGTCAGCTGGTAAGTTCTTAGTATTTATTATTCATGAGCATGGATCCTACAAAAATAGAGTCTATCAATAAAGTGCAGCCACCACAATATAAAAACGACATGCAAAAGTTCCTAGGAAAATTAAATTATTTGAGGCGATTTATTTTTAACTTGTCGGGGAAGATTAGTGCATTTGCTCCTATACTTCGATTAAAGAATGAAGCCGAGTTCACTTGGGGGGCAGATCAGCAATGTGCTTTTGATGACATCGAAACGTACTTGTCTTCACCGCCAGTGATGAAAGCACCTATGGCCGGGATCCCGTTTCGGCTATACATCGCTGCCGAGGATGTCGTAATTGGTGCTGTTTTGACGCAAGTAACTAAGGGTAAAGAACACATCATTACATACTTAAACTGGTGCCTCATCGACGTTGAAATGAGGTATTCTTTTATTGAAAAGTTGTGTTTATATTTGTTCTATACTTGCTCCAAATGATGACATTACTTGTTATCTAGTACTTGTATAGTTGCGTGTCAAGCCGATGTAATTAGACATATGTTGCAGTAGTCGATTCTAAGTGGGAGGATCAGAAAGTGGGCTTATGCTTTGATAAAATATGATTTGGCTTACAAACCATTGAAATCTATGAAAGACCAAGTTGTATCGGATTTCATCATTGGGCCATAGTATTGATCCAAACAATGATGAATCATGTAATTTAGTGTTAATTCGTCCATGGAACTTGTTGTTTGATGGTTCGGCATGTAGAGGAGGTCAAGGTGTAGGAGTTGTCTTAGTTTTGCCTAGAGGAGCCGTTTTTGAGCAATCGGTTCATTTAGAATACTTTTGCACCAACAATCAAGCTGAATATGAAGCCACCTTGTTAGGTCTGTAAATTCTTAGTTCTATGGGTGTTAAACAAGTTAAGGCATTCAGTGATTAGTTGTTAGTCGTGCAGCAAGTTGCCGATGTGTTTCAATGCTTCGACAGGTCGTTAAATGTCTATCTTGACAAATGCTTAGAAATTATTGCTCTTTTCGATAATTTTACTGTACAACATGTTTTCAGGGATAGAAATATAGTGGTGAATGATTTGGCACAGCAAGCATCAGGTTTTTGATCAAATTGGAAAAAATCGGTTTTCTAGAAAAACAGAATGTTTCGGTTTTCAGCCGATATGCAGTGCGATAATCTATTCTATTGAACCAAGTTCAGTAAAACCGGATGGTCCGGTTTCTAAAACCGAATGGTCCATAATTTCTAGGACTTCAGATGAATGAAGTGAAATGATGGCGGTCAATCCTGATGATTAGAGAACACCCCTGGTACGTTATTTGGAGAACCCTCGTCATATTGCTAATAGAAAAGTTCAACGCCAAGCTTTGAAATATATTATGCTTGATAATACTATTTATCATCGAACTATAGATGGTTTATTGTTAGAATGCTTGGGTTCGGATCAATCTAGGATAGTTATGGGGGAAGTTCATGAAGGTATTTGTGGTACTCATCAATCTGCACATAAGATGAAATGATTGCTTCGTCGTGTCAGATTTTATTAGCCGACTATGATTATTGATTGTTTTAGGTACTACAAAGATTGTGCATCGTGCCAAAAGTTCAGAAATATGCAATTAACTCTTGCAGCTATGTTGCATCCTATAATCAAACCATGTCCATTTCAGGGTTGGGCTTTAGACTTCGTTGGCCAAATTCATCCCGCTTCATCTAAAGACCATCAATTTGTTCTAGTCACCACAAATTACTTCACAAAGTGGACGGAGGCTGTCCCATTGAAGAAAATGACACATAAAGAGGTAATCCACTTCATTTTAGAGCATGTCATTTATAGATTCAGCATACCACAAACATTAACCATGGATCAAGGATCGTTGTTCATGTCTCATTAAGTCCGTGAATTTGTCGAGTCTCTTAATATCAAACTCCTTAGTTCTTCACCATACTACGCTCAAGCC
>VSTD030001939.1:0-12388 GCA_008808055.3 Sporobolus alterniflorus | reverse complement strand
TCCAAAAAAGCTGAAATTAGAGCATCTATGTTAGTAGCAATATTGTAATTGGAACCATCACATTATAAAATCAAGATATGGATGCCTACGGAGCCATTTGGGCCAAGCACAGGACACACCCAACACCTCCTTCCATATGTGGTCGACACGAAAGAGATGGCCATCTTTACTCGCCGTTGACAGCGGCAGAATGGACACCGATTCCATGTTGGGAGCACATAGCGAAGCATGTTGAAGAGGGTACTGCGTGAGTTTGAAGCAAAAGATTATGAGTGAGTGAAGTGTGAAAGTGCATTTCAGGAGGGCATGTCTTTATATAGCCTCATAGCAACGGTTTGTTGAAGCAAGCCACTATTTAATTGCATATTTAATTATTGCAAACTCTAAATCACTGAAAAGACGACATGATCTAATGGTATACTGAGACAATGCAAACTCTAAATCACTAAAAAGTCGAGATGATTTGATGGGACACTGAGACACTACAAAATCTGAATCACTAAAATGTTAGCGTAACCTTTGCAGTGATCCATCACCATCATCATAGCCTTTGCAGTGACACGTTAGAGTAGCCTTTTTAGTTGTCATCAGAGTAGCCTTTGTAGTGATTCATCACCATCAGAGTAGCCTTTGCAACGATCTGTCACCGTCATCGTAGACATTTCAGTGAAACATGTGCGTAGCCTTTATAGTGGTCCGACACTGTCATTGTAGCCTTTGTAGTGGTCTGGCACTGTCATAGTGAATAACTACGTTTCGAATGTTCTGCACAATTGAATTGAAAGGACGAAATTTAAGCTACCTATGTGTCGTTACAACTTGATGTCGTGTACCTCATCTATGCCACTCAAAACACGTTCTTCGTGATGCCAACACTTTTCCTTTATTTTTATATGTGCAGGAAATTTTCATAGCTTCAACTTTTGTTTTACGACACAAGTCTAATTTTATTGCGAGAAATTAGTAAAAATACGCCAGACAGAGTGGCGCGACTGTTGCACTGCCCATAGTGCTTAGTGCACTCCGGGCCTAGCCGCCCTTAGCCAGAACACACAATTAAACATAAATCATAGTACCACAAAATTTCAAATTCACAACACAAAATCACATCTTTGCAAAACAAGTTAATAAATTCACATCACAGGTTCACAGCGAGTCAAATTCATAGCGACCAAACAAAACAAGTCCATAAATTTTCATCACAATCTAACATCTAGACATAAGTTCATAGCGACCAAGTGAAACAAGGTGATTGCCGAATCAATTGCCGGGTGTGTACGGTAGGTTCTTCTTCCTAGGCCACTTATTTACCACAACGTTACCACTATCGACAGCCGGGTCCTTCCGTTATCGTCGGTGTGGACGTGGTGATGCCTGTTGTGTTGTAGATGGTGCATCCTAGAGCTGCGAAGGCCCAATCTCATCCTACGAATGGAACATAGTAGTCAACTTCGTATGACGTTGAAATAAGTGGCAATTTAGATATGTAGTAACAATATCCATACCTGCTGAGTGAGAACATGGCCGTGTTCAAGTAGGCATTGTAACACCTCATGTATCTAATTCGCAGGATTATATTAATTACATGTTTAAGAGACCTAAGAGTTCCATGAATTTCAAAATCAGGATTAAAATGAGGTTTATAAGTTTCTGTATATTATGGACCAATTGGCTCAGTCAGCTAATTTTGTAAATTTATTAGAATAGAATTGGACCACACACCCAAAAGAGAACTTGTTCCTGATGACTTGTTCTACAAGTGTGCAAATTAACAAAATTTTCTAAGGTTCGTAAGTATTTCTTCTAAGGGGCCAAGCAAAGCTATACAACATAGATTCCAGTCAGGAATTCTGTAGAATGTGCTTAACACTTAGTCATCTTTGAAATTACATAACTTCTTGGATCTTGGGAGTTAGCTTGTGCATGTTAACCAGCTGATAGTGTGGACTTTGTGGATCACCATGGAGCACTCCTTGTCCAAAGTGGAGCTCTGGTCGATCTGGAATAAGAGTTGCAATTATCATATATATGAGCACAAATCAATCAAACCAGCTTTGACTCGGAATCTTTTGAATATTTCAAAATCTGTGGAGAATTGGAAGTAGTTGCAATAATGAAAAGTGTTCCAAATTAGACTTCCTACCTCCACAAAATTTCCCAGATTTTTCCTCTTTGTCTATCTATTTTTCCCGTGTGATTAATTATTTTTGGGTTTTATTTTGAATCTGGAAAACGCTGAAACATGGAGCCCATCTGTCATAGGCCCTGTCGCCAGGTGTCGCACGCTGATTGGTTGAGCAGGGCGGCATCCTCATGTCATGAACATGTGAGGGTTTAAACCCGGCGTTCCAACCTCCCTGGTCCGAGCGACGCCCTGTCTGAAGCCACCTCCGCCCTTCGCCTCGGTAAGACTCCACGACCGTCGTCGCCTTGCCGTGCTCCACCACTGACTTCATCTCCCGCACCGACCGTGCCTCACCCTCCTTTCCTCTATTGCACAGATCACCGGCAGTCGAAAGATGAGCTTGTTGAGTCTCCGGGCCGAGCCCCGCTACTTCCCCAAGTCCGCCGCCTCATTTGGTAAGTGGTGGTACCGCATTCTTCTCCAAAGCTGGCCGCCGCGCCTCACTCCTTTCCCCGTCACGTGCAGGTTGTCGGAGCCCGCCGTGTCGCCACCAACCGAGCCGAAGCGTTGCCGTCTACCTCCCTCGAGCCCTACCACTAGTGAGGACCGTCGCTCTTCTGCTCATGCGCCGATGTGCTGCCACCTGTGTGCGCTAACACTGACGTGATGTTGCGCGGGTGCATGACATAAATTTCAAATATATTCAAACACAAGGAGAACTTCCAAAATATGTACAAGTTTTGTTTCAAGTCAGAAAAATATGACATAAATTTCTATGAGTATATCTGGATCTATTCTAGGGTTTAAAAATATAAAATAAAGTTTTATTGCTTCAGGATTGCATGTTAATTTAATCTTACTAAATCTAGTTTAATCCAATAGAAATTCATATAAAATTTTGTAGAACTCCTAAAATTATGAAATATGTTCCTAAATTCAAGTTAGGTTTTTCTGTATCATGGCAGCACACTTTTACCTCCTGTTCATGGCACTTTGTTAGTATTAGTGGCTTCCTTGCTCTATGTTTAAGTTGAGGTCTTAACTAAATTAATTTCGAACCTTGCCATGACGATCTATTGCCATGATTCTTGTCATTGGCTCACTAAACTTGTGAACACCCTATGCCATGTCGTAGGTGCCGATTAGCATGATTCGCCGCCCCTTAAGCTTGTGTAAGTTAGTATGGTTAATTTGTAGGAGTTAATGAAAGAAATGGCTAAATTATCTCCTTAATCAACATAAAAGCTAGTGAGCTGTGTTGTTAATATATTTTGCTCATCCTTGTTGCTTATTGTTAATACTCTTGCATGTCATGCCGTAAAGGACCTAATGCCGAGTTCGAGCAAGGAGCTGTTGGGGGACAACCTTCGTGAAACTTTGAAGAAGCTAACATTTCATTTGAGCAAGGCAATCACCTAATGCATAATCCTTACATAGGTTTCACTTTATAATATTTACTTTATGTTTATGATTGTGCATTTACATATAGGAGTTTGATGAAAACTAGTTGCATTATGAACCCCCTTCAAGAATACCTTGTCCCCCCCCCCGATGGATTTAGAATGATAGAATGGGTATGCTTAGTAAAATAGGTCACCGGTAGAAGCTGAGTGGTTGATAACCACTCGTAATAGGGCCCCTTCTCACGATGGTAGTTTTATGTGGTTTATGTTAGCAATTGGTTAGTGGCTTTATGTGAGACCGGGCAGGGCAATAAGGGAAAGTGGAGAATACTGGATAGGAAGGTTGAGAGTGGTCTGATGTTAGATTCAGAGCTCCGAGGTGGTAGCCCCCGCCTATGTCAATTAAGGATCACGTCGATTGGGCCCTGTTCCAATAAGCATTGAGTTGTGTACCGATGCATACGGGCTATATATGACCCTGGAAACTAAGTAGTTTCGATGGTCGCTGAGTTGGATGATATCCCACTGTACTTAATGGATGACATTGGGATAGTGTGGGGGCCACCCACGGATGCCCGGCGTCGCGTGGAAGACATGCACTAGGGTATGGTGGGTCCGGCTCAACTCTTTGATAGTCGTCGTGAAAGGTGGCCACTCATGTTGCCTTCGTGGCTCATGTGTGTCGTGTTGTTAGGTTATTTCCCTTACAATGTGACTATTGATTCGAATCTCCACAACACCCTCGGATATGGGTGAAGCTTGTTTGCTGCGTCCAAGCGTAGAAGTGCTATTTCACCATATTCATATGAGATTTATGGTTATGTTTAATTATGGCTACTTGGTAGTCAAAAATAATGATAATAAAAATGGTTGATTGAGTTACCATGTATGCTTAGCATAGATTGGTAATCTATTTTATTGTTAATCAACTTAACTTGGCTAATAATTGGCTTAAAATGGTTAGTATTAGGTGCTAGTAGCCTTGAGCCCATTATTTCACTTGAAGCCTTTGCATGTATATAATTCGTGGCCTTTAGGTTGTGACAGATAAGTCTTGTTGAGCGTAGTCGCTCAAGCTTTTACTCTTGTTATTTTTATTTATTTGTGTGCAGGTGAGGATCTTCCTCCTTCTGCTGGCGACGCCGATGAGGGTTGTCAGTGGGAGATCCGGACCGATGAGGGCTGGGTTCCCTACTAGGACTCGTAGGTGTAGATTATCCAAGAAGGCCCACTCTCTTCTAGGGCGAAGAGTGTGTGCCTATCATGAGAGATGAGGGCTGCAAAACTCTGATTATCTTTTGAAGCATCTTTTAGAGCATCACCTTTTGTAAACTCTAATACATAACATTTAATCTGTAATAACCTTAACTTGAACTTCATATGGTATTGTATGCTCATATGTGTTATGTATTCTCACTTCACCGAGAATCCCCCGATATGATCTTAGGAGATAAACCCCTTATTTCTGAGGTGGTTCTGTCACAGTTGGTATGAGAGCAAGATTAGGATAAAACACACATAAAAGCATCTAAAAATCGCAACAATATTTTCGGTGAGGAACACTTAGCCCATATAAGGACTATAGTAGTCTCTTTAGGTGGCAAGCTAACTTATGTGTTCTTTTATGTAACTACAAAATTGCATCAATGAAGGTATGTTGTGATTTTTGGAGTATTTATTTTATTTTATTGTTGATAACCTTATTTTTTTATTTGTGACCTTTGTAGAACTATTAGGGCTTGTGGATGCCTTCTTTTGTTGTTTATGGATATTTTTGGTTTTTTGTGCTTAGATGTTAGGACATTGAGTGGTTACTTCCGTATTGGTCCTTTGTTGACATGAGTGGGTACTTTGATACTGGTTCTTTGTGGACATGAGTGAAGAATGATGATTGATTTGATCCATCTTCTGTAGGTACACTAACCCGCGTTAGAACGATAGAAACATGTGTTGAGAGCACTTTTACCACCATATGCGTACAATCCACAATAGCGGATTACTCTCTTTTGTTTTGGTGAGGATGGTTAGGTTGAGTTGCATTGCATCAAGTCACTTGATCAAAGAAGCTTAATAGCAAGTTAAAAGTTATAATCTCACCACTGTCCGAAATCAAGTCCGAATCCGAATCGTTTACGATTCCATTTTATGGCAATCAGCTGAACTCTGCACGTGGCTGTATTTAAATGGTTGTGACCACTCCTGTGGTTACTAAAAATGTGCATATAAGTAGTCATTGGAAAGCTGAGTTAGTGGCCAACCGAATCTATAAACAACCCTCTCCCAGATTCATTAGTATGTCTAGAAAGTTTTCAGCACCTCGTCCTGAATTCAAAATCTCGTACCTATCAAACTGTGCATCGTAGAACTTATGAGTAATCAGCGGAAAGCTGAGTTCGTTAACGGAAACTTTGGTATTCAAAGTTTCTAGGGAGGTCATGGCAAAATTACATCAAAATCCCAATTTTAGACCAAAAGGTCCAGTCTGCCCAGAATTCTGATTCAACAAACCGGTTGAGTTTCCAATAGCCGTAACATGTAAATCGCAAACTGTTTGGGGCTGTATTATGGACCATCAGAAATCTAAGAGAGTTGCCTACCATAATGGTATTTAGGGCTTCCAGAGTTTTGGCCAATCTGAGACGCAAAAGTTGAGTTCCGTTCAACCGCAGTTCTGTCGAGAAACAGATATGAGCAACGAAGTCAATCTTCAAAATTCTCTAACTTCTAAATCATTTGGCGGACAGAGTTGTATGAGTAACAGATAGAAAGCTGGGAGAGTTGCCCATATTTTTGGTGTTCAGCTCCAGGACAGAACCATAACTGAACAATCCTGTTTTCACTTTTCCTTACTGTTGTTTGCTTTATTCCAGTTTCTATGTTTAATCTTTCTGAGATGATTTCTTTGGGGTTAGTAATGTTTCATGGTTGTGTTTTCAGATGAACATGGATGACTACCCCCACGCCACAATCATTGGGGATGGGAGCCTGTGTTCCATGGGCCAGCATCGCCCATGGTTTTCATGAGTGCTGTACGACACACTCCTCCAGCTCGGCTACAACGAGGACGTTCCTGTCTACCGTGATCGCATGTCTGTGGCCCATGGTGAGGACAGGTGCAAGGTTAGCGTGATGATACCCCTCAACCTGACAGAACCGTGGGTGGCAACCGTCATCAGCGTTGAGCTAGATGAGACCATCAAGCAGATGGCACAAGTCGCACTCACCTCCCTATGTGAGAGCCACCTCACCAACACTGCTGCGATGCCAATCGCGCTCTTCCTGATTCGAAACTAGGAGGATCCCATGTGGAAGAAGCATCTTGAGGCCGTGTCGAACCCCGAGGGCCCTCACTTCCATGCCGGCATGGCTACGTTGGCCGAGTACGCGCAACACATGTTCAACCTGCAGGACAACACCGCCAGGACCATCATCCAGCAGTGTTTGCACTTGGGCTCACTTGAGTAGCACGCCAAGGAGCTGAGGCGTGAGAACGCCATCCTCCACACTGGTACACTTTCACCTTCAAACCAGGACCGTGAGATGCAGGTCACGTACTGCTGCCTCAGTGACGCCGAGCACGGGTGACACTACTTCTGCCAGCAGCTAGATGTCGCTCACGAGATGTTGGATGAGCGCACACACATGATCGAACACCTCAAGCACCACATTGAGCAGTAGGACCTCGAGCACAAGGAGAGGGCAGCGATGATTGCCGCTCTCGAGCAGTAGCTTTAGGTGCCACCCGCACCCGCAGCACCCGCTGAGCCCGATGCAGTGTCAGATGTCAACGAGGAGTAGCTGGTGGGATATGTTAGGATGCAAGGCGAACTGACCTTTTGTTATTTTAATTGGATAAGTTAGGCTAGCAAGTAGCTTGATAGCTTGTAACCTCAAATATGACTCATGGCGTGAAAATAAGGTTCTCGTGCTCCTTTTAATTTTGATAGGCGGGTTTCATTTCAGTCACTTGTTCTAATGTCATGTAACTTAGATGTAACCTTTGGATGGTGATTAAGTGATGAATAGAAATAGATGTTATCCTTTGTAAATGCAATTATCTCTCTTTTATATATTGTATTTACCTTATGCATAGCTCACATCATGTTCTACTGGACTATTGCGATTTCCTAATGATGCAACACTGTTTATGACAGATGGTGCGTATGAGAGCCACTGATGATGACGTGCTTGACACTCCTGAGGGATCCACTCTACGTGGATGTGGGCGTGGACATCCCCCCTCGTGGCAATGCACCGCCACCACCACCGCGTCTGTCGGTCAGCTTGGAGCAGCTGCTGGCTGCACAGAATGAGCTCGTGACCTTGCTCATGCAGAATGAAGCATGTCGTGGGGTAGAACATCCACAACACCCCCGACACCATGACATGAACACGTCCTACTCAGAGTTCTTGGTAACTCACCTGCCACTCTTCTTCGGGGGAAAGGACCTGCTTGAGGCAGACGATTGGCTCCGCACCATTAAGTCAAAGTTCAGCCTGCTTTATTGTATAGAGTATCAGAAGACTCTGTATGCCGCTTAGTAGCTCAAAGGTCCAGCAGGGGCCTGGTGGGCATCATACACAGTTGCACTACCAGCAGATCACCATGTGCTATGGGGCGAGTTCCGCACCGCTTTCCGTGGCCACCACCTGTCAGCAGGCACAATGCGCCGCAAGCTTACAAAGTTTTTGTATCTACACTAGGGGAATCGTTCTATCTATGAGTACATCTAGGAGTTCAACAATCTAACACAGTACGGGGGTCACCATCTTGATACTGATGTAAAGAAGGTCGAGCTCTTTCACAAGGGGCTCACAATTCAATTGTAGGATCGCCTGATTCTCTCCTAGAACCGGTCATACAATGAGCTAGCAAATGCCACCATTGACCAAGAGGGCACCATGAAGGCCTGTGAAGCAACCGAAGAGAAGAAGAGGAAGAGGGCCATGTCGGGACCCTCTAGAGGCAGTTCTAGTGGTGCTCCCCCAAAGTACTGCATGATCTATACACCACTCGCGGGACAGCCGCGCCGCCCTCCGCCACAGTTATGGGGCAACCTCCCACAGCAGTAGCAGTAGTACAACCGCGCTCCTCTAGCATAGCAGCAGGTGGCAGTCAGGCCACCACAACAATTTACACCTATCGGTTACCCATGCTACAATTGCGGAAAATTGGTCACTTCACCAAAGACCGTCGCCAGTCCAAGCAAGACAATGCACCTCGTGTTCCAACTATTGGGGTTAACCAGCATAAGGGCTAGCAGAGGGCCCCAGCATTGCGGACTGGCCACATCAACTACACCACCGTGGATGGGATTTCCATGGGAGAGGAAGTGCTTGTGGGTACGTTCTTCTTAAATGAGCGTCCTATCGTCGTATTATTTGATTATGGAGCATCACATGATTTTATGAGTTTCACATGTGCCAAGAAGGCAAGGTTAACACTTATGGCGTCGGGAGCGCCATATGTGATTAGTACACCCGGAGGCCGAGTGGATGCAGATCGGATAGTCCAAAAAGTCTCACTTGACTTGTCTGGGTGGGTATTTGAAACTGACCTCATTATATTGAGTGGTCAAGGGATATATGTTATCCTAGGGATGAGTTGGATGAAGTGGCACATGGCTGTACTTGACATATCTGTGAAGCTAGTGCATCAGAACTCAGTCGTGTATGGAAAGGTAACTATGCACATACCTGCGGTCTCTCGCATCAAGGCATCCTTACATCACGTGGTTGAGAGAATGTTGGAGGATATTCATGTGGTTTGAGAGTTTTCAGATGTTTTTTCCCGATGATTTGCCAGGAATGCCTCCTGTGAGAGCTAATGAGTTCAAGATTGAATTACAGCCCGGTACAACTCCTATCTCTAAGGCTCCGTATAAGATGTCATGAGAAGAGTTGACAGAATTGAAGATCCAGTTGAAGGATTTGCTAGATAAATGATTTATTCGCCCAAGTTCATCTTCTTGGGGCTGCCCAACATTGTTCATATCAAAGAAAGATAAATGTCTCCGTCTATGTGTGGATTACCGACCGCTGAATGCAGTCACCGTCAAGAACAAGTATCCTCTCTCACACATTGACATCTTGTTTGATCAACTAGCGGGAGCCCAAGTGTTCTCCAAGATTGATCTCCACTATGGCTATCATCAGATTAAAATCCGCGATGAAGATATCCCTAAGACGGCTTTCTCTATGAGATATGGACTTTATGAGTATCTTGTCATGTCTTTTGGGTTGACAAATGCACTGCCGCACTTCATGTACCTCATGAACTATGTATTCATGCCAGAGTTGGACAAGTTTGTCATAGTTTTCATTGACGACATACTGGTATATTCAAAGAGCACGAAAGAATATGAAGAGCATTTATGAGTCATACTTCAACGACTGCGAGACCATCAACTCTATGCAAAATTCAGTAAGTGTGAATTCTGGATTAAGGAAGTGCCATTCTTGGGTCACATGATATCATCATAAGGAATCACTATGGACCCTAGCAAGGTACGTGATGTCTTGGATTGGGAGCCACCAAAATCTGTTCACCAAGTGCGAAGTTTTCCTGGTTTGGCGGGATATTATCGAAGGTTCATTCTAAACTTCTCCAAGATTTCAAAACCTATCACCGAACTATTGAAGAAGGGTACCAAGTATGTCTAGAGCAAAGAATGTGATGAAGCCTTCAAACATT
The DNA here is from genome assembly GCA_008808055.3 of Sporobolus alterniflorus. NCBI lineage: Eukaryota > Viridiplantae > Streptophyta > Magnoliopsida > Poales > Poaceae > Sporobolus > Sporobolus alterniflorus. The sequence goes on along the minus strand of VSTD030001939.1, from coordinate 2,166 downwards.
GAAGAAGTTGCTAACAACATCGCCAGTGCTAGCGCAGCCTAACATCGCTAAGCATTTCGACGTTTATTGTTATGCTTCTCGTACTGGATTGGGATATGTCTTAATGCAAGAAGGGCGAGTGATTTCATACTCCTCGCGATAGCTGAGACGCCACGAAGAGCATTACCCTACTCATGATCTTGAGTTAGCAGCCGTGGTGATGGCATTAAGAACATGACGCTCATCACCTTCATTAAAAAGGGAACTGACCGCTCCAACCTAACATTCCTTTCACCGCCACCATTTTTGCCTCCAAGCTCAATGTGATCTCCACTCGTGCGTCAACTCTAGCTCTGTGCCACCGCACCTCTTCTGATTACCGATGGCAGCCTCTCATCCTCACCTTTTCCAGCCATCCGTCGTGCATGAAAATGAGATTCGCAAACTTGTTGCGAACCGCTTTCTCCCTGATCAGGCCGTGCTGCAATGGTGCCCTGCCACTGGAGAAGATATTCCCACACCCAACACAAAAGAAATTGTCGTGTTTTCCTCCTTCTTCCAACGTGGATTCGGACTCCTCGCTTGTGACTTCCTTCGCGGACTCTTAGAATATTATCAGATAGAGCTTGTCCATCTGAATCCCAACTCCATTCTCCAAATCGCAGCCTTTGTCTACCTTTGTGACACTTTCCTTGGGATTCCTCCCAGTTTTCCTTTATTCAAGAATTATTTTTTCCTGAAATACCAGCCGAGTGCCGCTAACCACAAAGTTGTAGGGGGCATAGGGCTCCAGACGCTCCTTGATCTTCCATTAAAAACTTCTTTCCGGGGATGGAACGGAACATGATTCTACTACAAGAATCATGAACCCAACCTCCCTTCTTTCGTAAGCCGACTCTCTGAGTTCCAAGGAACTTGGAATGAAGAGTCGACTCAACTTTAAGTCCCTCTGGTGGCTGCCTTGACCAACAAGGTCAACCTCCTGAAGGAGAAAGGCTTGACAGGTGTGTGCGTGGCTACCCATTGGCTAGCTCGCTGAGTCCAGCCGCTGAAGAAACAAGTCCATCTAGGCTGGGAGTACAACAGACTCCAAGACCCAACTCGGGAGACCTAAGAGAACATCACTCCTGAGCTCCTGGTGAAGCATCTAGGAGAATTGTTCTAGGACACTTCTAGCTGGCCGACCGATGAGCATGTGCGCTCTTACCACATTGGGATAGAAAGGAACCCGGTAAGACGCCCAATGTACTTTGGTCTTCAGTGTTCCTTATGATTTCACATTCTAATTGTTTGGATGTAGGATTTGGATAGCTTTATTTCGCCCGCAATCCTGGCGTCGAGTCCTCGGAGGACCCTTCTGCCGGATCCAGTGCTGGTGCTTCAAGGACTCGGGCCAGCAAGCGGAAAGCGCCTATCAACCCAAATCCTCTAAAAAATGCCAAGAAAGCCTCTAGGAAATCTCTAGGTGGAATCAGGATTACAGATCCTAAGCCTATAGCTCCTGCTTCAACACCTCCATCAGGGAGTCAGAAGGGAATCCCAATCCTCCGATCAAAAAGGTACAACTTGTCTTAAAGATGTTTCTTTACCGATTATCTAGTAACCCATAAATTTCTTTGCAGAGTGCCTCAAGATATCCACTCGGCTTCACATGCAAAGAACATCCTGCCTGGAGGTGAGTCCCTAGAGGTGGACAAGCCCTCGAGTCCTTCTGCCAAAAAATCTACGCCGGAGATTTCGAAACCCCCAAATCTAGGAAATGCCAAGGGTTCCACTGGTGCTAAGGGTGCTCTCCCTTCTCCAACCGCCACCGACTCAAGATGTGACACTATTCATGATTCGCCCCAGCCGGATCCGACCGAATGCTCGGGAGCATCCCCACAGAACTCCCAATCGTATGGACTCGGGGCTCCTAGTGGTCATCAACCGGCGAAGGTTCATCCGTAACCAGGTCCAAAAAGAAACTAGGACAATATTCACATGGTTTAGAGTCCCTGTGGGACAACTCAGAGTTTATCCAAGCCAGCTACCATATTGGCCGATATGTAATAGCGTCCGTCAACACTAAAGCCGAGCGGGAACAGATCAAAGCACTTTACTCTAGCAAGGGAAATAACCTGACAACATGACACACGTGAACCACACAGGTATCACGAGTGACCACCTTTTGCATTGACTATCAAAGAG
>VSTD030001937.1:0-12389 GCA_008808055.3 Sporobolus alterniflorus | reverse complement strand
CGTCATGCATAGCTTGCCAAGTCTAGGGTTAACCATGGGAATTGGTTAACATGTTTGTAGAGTTTGTGAGTCTAGGGATCCTAGCAGGAGGATGTTTGATGATGGTGCAGGAATGCATGAGTACTTTTTATGTGCTATTTTGGATTGTGGCAGTGCCTGCCAGTGATCCTAAGGACCTGTTCATGGAATGTGTAACCATGTGAAATGCACAAAGCACAGGGCTGATATGGGTAGGCTTAGTCAAGTAGCATGTTATTTTCCCAGTTTTGAGGATGTTCGAGGCAGAAGGACAGGATGTGACTTTCTGGACTTAGGTGATGGAGTGGGTTTATCTCCTCGCCATGGCACAAGAGGGGGCATCTGTAGGATGTGACCTTCGTAGTGGCGAAACCTCAGTGTGGATGTTTTGTGGGCTGGGAAATGCTGTGAAAAACTATGTGGTGATCTCCTGGCTATGCACCAAAGAAAGTGTACATTGAGCAAAATGGAGACTTCTAGTCGCTTAGCTAGCGATGAAATCACCAACCTGTGGGTAAAGTTGTGCAACCATTGCATAGTGTAAACTATCATGATAGCCATGCTCATGGTCACGAGTGGCATGGGCCTTTCACATGATTAGTTGGGGGTTATGGCTGGGATGGATCTAGTTGGGTAATTGGGTCTAGTCGGTTTGGTTTATGGTATGCAGCAGGTGGGATGCTTGTGAGCTCTGTTGGTTTGGCTACAAGTGGGATGCCTGTGAGCTCTGTTAGTTTTGGCTACAGGTGGGATGCTTGTGAGCGTTGGTCAGTTTGGCTACAGGTGTGACTCCTGTGAGCTTGTGGCTCTTGGTTGTAGTTGGTTATTAAGTATAGGTGCTATTCTCTACAATTGAACTTGTTATTAAGGCTTTCTTGTTATAAGCCTACATATCAATATTTTCATACACTTGCTGAGTAGCAACCATAAGTCTACTCACCCTTGCTGTAACGCTGCTCATAAGCTGAAGATGAAATGAACTACTATGATGAAGATTTCTTCTAGAAGCTTGCATTGCCACCGGTCGATTGCCTGTGGGGATTGGTGTGCTCCGCTGTTGCTCGACGAGAGAATCGATATAGTCTTCTGTGTAAAGATAATATTTTGTGTAATAATGTTTATATAATAAAGACATTGGTTTTTCTGTATTCACATTCTGGCCGTATGTATGACAACTTGATCCTGGGCATACATAAGATGAGCATCTGGTTTTAGCCTTAAAACAGGGTGTGACACTTGGCCGTGGCATGATGTAGATACTGAGTCATGCTGGTGACGGCACTGCCGGGCGCCTAGGTTGTAGGATAATGTAGATACTGCATCATGCTGTGATGGTGCTACCGGGGCGACTTGGCCACAGCGTGATGTCTATGTCAAGTCATGCTAGAGACAATGCTGCTGAGTCATGTTGGTGACAACACAGTCGGGGAGACTTGGCTACGGCACGACGTAGATGTCGAGTCATGCTGGCAACAATAGTGCCGAGTCATGCTGGTGACGGCGCTGTGGGGGCGACTTGGCAGCGACGCGATGTAGATGTCGAGCCACGCTAGCAAAAATGCTGCCGAGTCATACTGGTGATGGTGCTATAACTCAAGGGTGTACTGGCTACGGTAAGGTTGTGTATCCCCTGAGATCGGGGCATTAAGGTGTTGTCGCATCGTGAAGAAATCGGATATTCGTGTTAGCTTGAAGCCGAGTGGTAGCAGGGAAATATCATAACCTAGGGATGTCTCCCAATATCAAGAACCTGACATTGCTAAGTATGTCAAACAAGGGTTTTGCTCTTAGGCTAGCCAGGACTTAGTGTCTACACAGTCTCTTGAATTCGGACATTTGAAGTCGTCGTGCTTATGAGTCATAAACACTAGCCCGCTCGAGCAATCTGGATTTTCATTGAGTCATTCCCAGCCTAGTGTTCAAGACTGTAGGTGTCATGCGCTTAGTTCGTATAGCAATCGAGGCCTTTGACGACCCAGATTGGGACCTTGCTCAGTTTATTGAGTTAAGGGTTTTCCCCAGGTGTGATCAGTTCTTAGTGCCATGCCCACGTGGCATTGAGCGTTATGCTTAGTGTGGTGTATTGCATAAGCTAAGTGCTCGCCTGGCCAGACATTCAAAGACCTTGACCCTCCAGGGTTGTTAGGTACCGAGTCCCTCTGGATACTCATATTTTTCTCATATCACGACAAGCTAAGTCCTCTTTGGTCACGCGGCACATGGCCTGACTACTCCATGTGAAACTGTGCGATCTGAGATTTTGAACGCTAATCGAGTCATGTGTCCCTCCTAGTCTATTACCGACTAAGTGTCCGGGCTGTAAGATATTGCGATCATCTAGCCTAACAATGTGAAGTCTTTCATAGCTGAGTTGGTAAGACAAGTGATGCGCTCATTGACTGGAGTCATGATGCGCAACTGGAGTCAGGAGAGACGTCTGAAGTTGTAACGTCGACCAGAGTCGGGAAGTGTGACTGGAGTTGGAATATACGACCGGTGTCATATCTTCTGACCAGAGTCAGGCATGCGACCGAAGTCGCACATTCGACCAGAGTCGTGATATACCTACATTATAAGCATGTATAATGGGTAATATATGATATGAAAATTTATCTAGTGTTCTCAATAAGATAAATGGTTAGCCAATTTCCTCTTGCGAGCCATTTGTAGTGTTATCCACTCAACTGGACCAGACCATAGCCTGTGAGCATAGGGTGTGGAGCCGTGGAGGCGTGACCCGTATAGCATCAGACGTGGCATAGGTCAATACCGTGCATAGTGTGATATACTCAGAATATGTGTCACAAAAGTACTTAGCAAACTGTGAACTTGTCACCTTACTCATGCGCAGATAAAAATAATATTGCACATAAGTAGTAAATAAAATTAAAAAACTATCATGCAGTTAAAATATGAGCAATATAGCAATGATACATGTAGCCCCGCTGGTTATTATACTGGAAGTAGTATATTGACTAGCTGAAAATAAATTGAGATATTTACTCAGAATAAAATACAACTAAGAAAATGACTTAGCTGGTTCGATGAAGTGTCCCATAATGACGTGCTCGCCTCGAGTCGAGGTTGATGATATAGGTAAAAGTGTACTCGAGTCTGGATGTCAGTTGGAGTGGTACTCTTCGAGCCCTAGAGCCTGGTGGTGAACCTCTGAGTGGATGGCTGGTCGGCGAAGTATGCGCCAAGCCCCCGAGTCCTGCTTGTGACAGTGCTGCCGAGCCCTACTGGTGACAGCGCCGCCAAGGCGACGTTGGTCATGACGCGATTTAGACGCTGAGTCATGCTGGTGATTGTACTGCCGAGTCATGCTAGCGATGGCACCACCGAGTCGACATTGTCCATGACGGGAAGTCGCTGCCGAGTCATGCTGGTGATGGCGCTGCCGAGATGATTTAGCCATGGAGCGATGTCATTGCCGAGTCATGGGGGCTTTGACGCTGGCGAGGCAACGTTGACCATGGCATTGCCGACAATCATGCTGGTCTCATGTTTTTTTGCATAGTCCTTGCCAAATTGTTTCATATATGCATACATATGCTTGCGTCGCCAAGACTGTAGAGTCCAACGGCTGTATACATGAGACGATTTGGATGCAGGTTGTACATGCAGAAACAAACACATTGAGCAATGCATTTATCACCAAGCATTAATTGTCTTGATTGGCGCATAGGACAAAACATGGAAAGAGTGACAAAGTTATACAACGGCTGTATACAGGAGACGTTCACCAGCAGGACTCATGAGGCAAGTGTTGGCCATCAGTTCCTAATGCTCGTCCCATCTGATATGATGAAGTGCTGCCAGCAACCGTAGATTTGCATGCATCATTAATATAAGGCAGGATTTTATAGAATTAGGAAAAGCGAGTCTTCCCTGGCAACCATAATGCACGATTATGAGTTCCCGACTTTCTTTCTTGGAATTCGTCGGGCGGCTAAAAGAGACTTTCCAAAGCACACCAAGGCTGTACGCGCTCTGCTAGACAGGCAAGGTCGCATGCATGCCCCACGGGTTGATTAACTGTCGATGAACAGGTCTCCTTGGTAGCCTTGATTCGTTTCCAGGACATGTTTTCGACTCGTTACGTGACGCCGACATGGAGGTGTACGCCCTCGTTGGCAGCCTTCTTTAGGATCAATCTTGTCTCACCCTGCGGTGGGCGTCAACTGTCGTGGATTATAACAATGATTAAGAGTAGGAGCGGTGGTGAGAATGAGAGAATAATGATAACACAGGAGACATAAAGATTTTTAGACAGGTTCAGTCCTCTTGGAGGATAATAGCCCTATATCTTGTATTCTTTGCTTGTGGCAATTGGTGTTACAGTTGAGGTTGTTTCTATAGGGTGCCTCTACCCCTCCTTTTATATCAAGGGGGTGAGATTATAAGGAAGGTAATCGAGTCGGTTGCAACATAATCCTCGTTAGGACTCTATCTCTACTTGCTTATTTTACATATATTTTTATAGATATAATTATCTATGCATTAGGGAGCACGCCATGGTCTTCTGGAATCTCCTGGATGGTGGGCCTAGTCTTAACGGACCCCTCCTTAGGCCTTCCAAGTTCCTGCAAGGTGGTACCCCAGGTACTAATCCTCATCAAACATGATATGAAGGGGTAACAACAAGGTAAATAAAGTATAAGGGTGTAAGCAGAAATGCACCAATACTTGACTCATGATTCATCGAAACCTATTCTCTAAAGTTAAATTTGTAGGCTAAGACGACACAATTAAATTGAATTAATATTCTCAAAGTATGATCCAAAAGGGTCACTATGGATCACACCAATCCACATGATCTACACCAAAACCATTCCAACCATCCCACACTACACCATCAAGTCAAATAAGGATCCCAGACCGCTTGTAACTGTAAGCTCGGCTCTCATGATAGTTGTACCCTTTGTAAGGTACCACCCTGTACCACCGGGTAGTGATTTCATCGCTAGCTAAGCGACTATAGAAACGTCCTTTTTGTCATTCTTACACATTCTTTGGTGTATGACCCATAGATCACTACATGGTTACAAAGGACTACTTAGTAGTTTGTTATGCTTTGCTACGGTTTTTCTGACCTCGGGTCCCCACTAGTAGTACTAAGGTTTCCTCGTCACTCGAGTCCCACATGCACCTTGTGGATCAGATCACATCCTATGGCTTTCCTCACACCACCGAGCAAGACTCACAACCTACAGCATCCCTAATTAGTAAGCAAGCTATTCCATACTAGACACATGACAGCACCTGTTATCCTGAGCTGTGTACTCCTAAGACTCAGTCATTAGAGATTTGAGCATCGCAAACCATATCACCTGACAGAATCCAACTGTCTCCAACATTCCAACCCATCCTCAAACCATGACATCCATCCTCACCACGTTCACCTCACATCCAAACCGATGGAAGACCAAAACTCTCAACAATAGCACAAGCCAAACTCAACATCATAAAGATGGAAAGACTTGTACGATACTCATCATTGCATGGCTAAGTATAACTAACCAAGTATGAACCCATATCCCTAAAGTATGAGGCTTAGGTAACAACATTAAAGTATGCAGGCCAGTGTGTATACTAGAGAGAGAAAGCAAATTTGATCAATATGGTCAAGGGTCACTTGCGCTGCTCTCCCACTAGCTGCTGCTCAAAGTCTTGTATGTCGAGCTCTTGAATATTCTCAAAGTCATCGGCACCTGACAATATCGATAGGAAACAAGCAAGTAGAAACAAAAAAAACAAATAGTCTAGCAAATAGAACCTAATGACTAAAACACAGTGCTAATAGATGATACTTGCGCAATGAACTCGTGGGGTGGGGTTCTTCCATGGTGTCAACGACGCACCAACTCAGCGTAGAGTAGCGGCGGCTCCTCCCGAAGCTCGTTGGATGCTTCAATTGTTGCGAAGATCAGTGGAAAATAACGTACCACGGTGTGCTTGGGTTTTGGTTTTGGCAGTTGGAAATTGGTGCCGACGGTGCACCATTTTATAGGGGATTTGTGCTCATGTCGTACCTGAGGCAAACTCCTTGCTGTTTTATCTCGAAGCTAACTTCAAATCATGAAGAATCACAACAAATCACAAGGGGGAAAGATCTTACGCATGAAGAACGCTATACGGGTTAACCCCGGCCGAGTTAACCTTATCCTGGGTCGCCGAGTCGAGTTGGGACTGGGTAAGATCAGGTCGGGTTAGGTCGGGTCGAGTTAGGTCGGGTTAAGGCCAGACCCTTTTCTAGGGTCGAGTCGGGCACGGGTCAGATCGGGTCACTGGGTTAAGCCTTATCCCTTAGCCTGGGTCGCGTTAGATGGGTTAGGCAGAGAAAATTCTTTCTAGAATTCAAAACACCTTATAGTTTACAAATTTATTTGATTTCAATTCAAATTTAATTTTTGAACAAAAATCAAGGCGTTACAAACCTACCCCCCTCCCCCCCGACCTTAAAACGAATCTTGTCCCTGCGATTCAGAGGGATCGGTAACGAAACATGGAAACTCTGCCTTCAACTCTTCTTCTCTTTCCCAAGTAGCTTGTTTTTTGGGTATAATGGCTCCATTGCACCTTGCACATCTTAATTCTCTTGTTCCGCGTAATTCTCTTAGACGTCTCCAAAATCTTGATGGGGTACTCTTGATAGGAAAGATCTTCTATAGCATTCAAGTGTTCCAGGGGTATTTGCTCTTCAGGCACGCATAAACACTTGTTCAGTTGAGAGACATGGAATATATCATGCACATCCGACAACTGCGGTGGTAACTCCAATTGGCAAGCTACTTCACCTTTCTTCTCCAAAATCTTAAATGGTCCAATGAACCTCCATGTGAGCTTGCCTCGTACCTTAAAATGGTGCAAACCTCTCATAGGTGACACCTTCTGGTACACAAAATCTCCAACTTCGAAGCTAATTCTCTACTCCTATGATCGGCGTAATCTTCTGTCTTGATTGCGCAACTCGTAGGTTCTCCCTAACCATATGAACTTGCTTCTCGGCTTCTTGCAAAATGTCAGGTCCAAAAATCTTCCGTTCTGCAGTCTCATTCTAAAAGAATGGAGTTTGTTATCTACGACCATATAGCATCTCAAACGACACCATCTTCAAACTCCCTTGATAGCTATTGTTGTAGGAGAACTCAGCATATGACAGACTCTTATCCCAACTTCTTCCATATGATAGATCACAAGCTCTCAGCATGTCTTCTAGAATCTAATTTACTCTTTAGGTCTGACCATCAGTCTGATGATGCTAAGTAGAAATGAGCACAATTGGGTATACAAGGTTTCATGCAACCTCTTCCAAAACTTTGCAGTAAACTTAGTCCCTCTCTCAGACATAATCTTCTTCAGCACTCCATGCAAATAGACTATCGTTGATATATACAACTCTACTAGTTGCGATCCAGAGTAGGTGATCTTGATAGATATAAAATGAGCTATCTTGGTCAGTCAATCCACAATTATCCAAATAGAATCATATCCCGATTGAGTTCTCGGCAAACTAACAATAAAATACATGGCAACCTCTTCCCACTTCCACTCAGGCACTTGCAATGGCTACAGCAATCCAATAGGTCATTGATGGTCAGCATTAACTCGCTGACATGTGTCACAAAGAGGAACGTACTCGACAACATCTCTCTTCATGTCATACCACCAATAAGTGGCCTTGAGGTCATGGTACATCTTATTCCCTCCTGAATGAATGGAATAAGCAGATTCATGTGCTTCACAAAGTATCTTATCATTCAACTCCTTGATGTTTAGCACACAAATCCTTCCCTTGTACCATAATACTCTTTCTTCAACTTGATCTTTCTAAATCTCTTGAAGTAGATTTGAACAAACTTCCATCTCCATGGCTTTAGTATCAGCAACAATCCTTAGGTTGAGCTTGTCAAACTCCTCACACAACTCAAATGGCATGCTATCCACCACTAGTTGACTCACATGAGACCTACGACTTAAAGTGTCAGCCACCACGTTAGCCTTCCCAGGGTGGTAGTTGATTCTAAGATCATAATCCTTGATAAGCTTCAACCATCTTCTTTGCTTAAGATTTAGGTTCGACTGTGTGAAGATGTACTTCAAACTCTTATGATCCGTATATAGCTCACATCTTTTTCCCATAAGATAGTGCCTCCAAATCATGAGAGCGTGAACTACAGTGGCTAACTCCAAATCATGGATCGAATAGTTCACTTCATGCTTCCTTAGCTGTCGTAAAGCATAGGCTACCACGCAACCATCTTGCATGAGCACACATCCTAAACCTTGGCCTGACACATCACAATAGATAGAGAACGGCTTCTCCATATCAGGCATCACTAATAACGGAGTGATTGTTAGTTGCTTCTTCAATTCCTGGAAACTAGCTTCAGAGGCTGGCGTCCACTTGAACTTCTTGTCTTTCTCGAGCAGCTCGGTCATGGGCTTACTTATCTTTGAGAATCCTTCACTAAACCTTCGATAATATCCAACCAATCCAAGAAAATTCTGAATATCGCCGACACTTGTAGGCGCATTCCAACTTAACACATCTTGAACCTTGCTTGGATACACGGATATTCCTCCCATCGAGACGATATGACTTGAGAAAGCAACTTGCTTCAACCAAAACTCACACTTGCTTAACTTGTCATATAACTTATGATCTCGAAGCTTCTATAGAACCAAACGAAGATGCTCTTCATGCTCTTCTTCACTTCATGAGTAGCGCAATATATCATCGATGAACACCATGACAAACTTGTCTAGATAGTCCATGAAAACCATGTTCATCAGATACATAAAGTAGGCTAGTGCATTAGTCAATCCAAATGACATCACTGTATACTCATATAAGTCATACCTCAAAACAAAAGCAGTCTTCGGTATGTCACACTCTCAAACCTTCAACTGATGATATCCTGATCGAAGACCAATCTTAGAGAACACTCACGCACCATGAAGTTGATTAAATAGATCATCAATCCTAGGTAGCGGATATTTGTTCTTGATGGTAATCTCATTTAGGGCAGGATAATCCACGCACAACCATTGAGTACCATCGTTCTTTGGGACAAAAATCACAAGTGCTCCCCACGGGGACGAGCTAGGATGAATAAAACCTTTCTCTAGCAACTCCTTTATATGCTCCTTCAACTCAGCTAACTCTGGAGTAGTCATTCTAAAAGGAGACCTATATATAGGTGTAGTACCTGGCTTCAACTCAATCACAAACTCGATGTCTCGGTCAGGTGGCATACCTGGTAACTCTTCAGGGAAGACATTGGGAAACTCATCGACCACTGGCACCTCAGATCCTTGAATAGCATCCATTTGATTCACCTTTGCATGATTAGCAGCTCACTTGGCAGTGACTCCCGACTCTGCGACGAAGTCCAATTCCATTCCATCTGGGGTAGTCAACATGACATACTTCTTGGCGCAGTCAATAAGTACCTTATGCTTACTCAACCAGTCCATTACATGAATGATGTCAATGCCCTTTGATTCCAAAACTATAAGTTTGGCGACAAAGTCTACTCTGCTTCTTTTAAGATTCACCTTTAGGCATAGCTACCGTGCGGGCATATCTCCTCCCAGAGAACTAACTATCATTTGACACATTAGTAGGGCAAAGGGTAGATTATGCTCAAAATTTGCAGCAGATATGATAGAGTGCGATGCTCCAGAATCAAATAACACAACTACAGAAGTGTCATTGACAAAAAACATACCAATGATCATGTCTGGAGCTTCCTGGGCTTCCTCCACAGCAACATGGTTGACCTTCCCATGAACATAGTTCTGCTTGGTAGCAATAGGAATCAAATTGGCTCCATGGGTAGGGGCAGGTGTAGCTATAGAATCTGATTAGTATGGCTGCGTGGATTGAGGCATTGGTTAGCGACCTTCTCCCCACAAGGAAAACACCTCCATTCGACCTGCAACACATATGAAGCAGCTTGGGTCATTTGAATACTCTGATTCCCAGCAGCAGGAGTCTGGAAATTGTTGGGGTGCTAAATCATTTGATGCTATGGGGTAGAAAATCCTTGTCCAGTTGCATGCAGCTTCGGCTGAAACTGTGGCTGAGCAGGAGGGAACACAGGTCCAACTAAAGATGTAGCAACACGTAGCCTAGAGCTACTGCCCAACTGATGCTGACACACTAGCTTACGCTTGCGCTCCATCAAACCTCTATGGTTCTCCAGCACAAGAGCCTTGCTCACCATCCCTAGGAAGTTCTCAAAGTCCTAGGCTTCCAAAGCATAGGCCAGCCCATCATTCAATAGCACAAGAGCCTTGCTCACCATCCCTAGGAACTTGGTAATGTACTTATTCACAGACATGGACCCCTATTTTAGATCCTGAAACTCCTTCTTCAGCTTGATAACTCCTTGGGAAACATGATGTGCATGGAAAATAGCTCTGAATTTCGACATGTTGATTCTCTTGGGTTCCTCGTGGGCTTCCATGTAAGCATCCACCAGTCGATTGCTGGACCAGAAAGCCGGTGTGACGCTAGCAGCACCATCACACGATTGTTGCGCTAAACCACTTGCAACTTCTTCTCAACATACTTGAGCCAATCATCAGCATCCATTGGCTCCACAACATGAGAAAAGATAGTGCGCTGAAATCTCCAAGCCTATCCCTCAGTGGTGGTGGTGGCGCTTGATGTTGAGCAGGTTGCATGTTGACCATGGTCTACTACATAGTCTAAAGCATTTGTTCCTACATAGCCAGCACTTGCTCAAGAGTAGGTGGACCATGTTGACTAGATTATAATTTCCAGGGATTAGATATTAAATAAAATCCAAAATTGAGGGCTAACTCGTGATTCGTGAAAAGCTGAGGGGCTTCAGTGCAAATGTTTGGGATTTAATTGGAAACCAAATTATTTTTCAACTAGAAAATGTGTGGACCGATTCCACGAGCTCGTGGACCGGTGGTGCTTTCGGTCCACCATGGACCCGCAGACAGAGCGTGGCCGGAGCTCGCAGGAGCGCTCACCGTGTGCCGCGGGGAGGGAGAGGGCGACGGCGCGGAGCTCATCGAGGCCAAAATCAGGCGGTGCGGTGGCGAGGTTGCGCCGGCGCTAGAGAGGATCAGAGTTCAGTGGCGGTGCTTGGTGTGGAGCAAGCAGAGGCACTGAGAAGCGAAACAAGGAGTGGCACAAGTTGTGGTGTGGTGCTGTGATGTGATAGGGGTCTTTTATAGCTTCGGGTAGGCGGTGGAGTAGAGGGGAGGGGTTCAGCCAGCGGAGGAATTTTTAAGTCGATGGCTTCGACATTGAATCAGGGAGAGGAGTCAACGAGGCACCGAGCTAGTGCAGGGGGGTGAAGGCGCCCGGGCGGCGCTTCGATTCATCTCCATCCGAGCGTGAGAGAGCGACACATGGCGGCGCATGGCGCAGCGGCGTGTCGGGTGAGGCGGCGGTGGCTCGGGCATCATGAGGAAGAAGGAGGGCACCGGGTGGGTCGAATGCTTGTTGGGCCGGCGTGGAGAGAAAACAATGAAGAAAGTGGGCTGGGCCGCAAGCATGACTGGGTCGAAATGGAAAATCGGCTTCGGATTTGATTTTCCAAATTTTATTTCAAGGATTTGAGTTAAAAATCAAAGGTTTCAAATACTTTCAAATCAAATTTGAACTAAGGTCAAACTAGGACAATTTAAAATAAACTTTTTGAATACTTTTTAAATCTGGAACTTTTGAAAATGGGTTTAAATTTTTAGATTTAAAACAAGGCTTTTGAATGAAAGATAAATAAAATAAATTGTAACCGGAATTCAAAACAGTTTTGACTCTTTTTGAAAACAGAAACTGACCTAGGGCTAAGAAATAAAAATATGCATGCCGTGAAATGCAATCCGATCAATTTATTAATTAGTTGAAATGCATTAGTTGGCAAGATTTAAATTTTTCTGAAAATCAAGGTGTTACACTTGCTGAGTACTTTATGTACTCACACTTGCCCTATTTCCTGTATATTGCTACTATGCTCTGTTGCTCAGAAGATGAGGAGTACTTTGATGAAGACTTCTTCTAGGCATGTGAAACCCCCGGTCATCTGCCTGTGGCAAGATGATGTCTTTTCCACTGCTTAGTCCTTTTTGGACCTGTAATAAGTTTTTGTAATAAGATACGACGTAATAAACACTGGTTATGCTGTTTATTCCACTCTTTGTCACTTTATGTGTGAAACTTGATCCTGGCACACATAAAGGAATGCATTCAGTTTTAGCCTAAAAACTAGGTGTGGCAGAAGTGGTAATCAGAGTCGTGTTGATCGTAGGATGCAAGCCTAGAGTAGATTGGATGCCTCTAAGGACATATAGTTTACAAAACTATTTTTCAAAGCTTTAGT
>VSTD030001936.1:0-12389 GCA_008808055.3 Sporobolus alterniflorus | reverse complement strand
CAAACTGGTCAAACCCGGTTCAAATCAATTTGAATTCAATTTTAAACCCATTTAAACTGACTGATCTAAAAAGGACCTTTATGAGCTCAAAATTTTTGAAATAAAATATGATTGTGAAGGTTTTGAATAAAGGAACAACTTTCTCCATAGGAACTTCTTCAGATTTGGAATGAATTTCAAATGAAAAATCAGAGAATCTTCTAGGTTTAGAATTCAGTAGAATCTACTAGAATTCCCTCTTGGAACTTCAAGTTTACATGAAATTTGGACAAGATACTTATATTTGCACCTAGTGACTAACTCAACTCATGGAGAAGAGTTTAAAGTTCAATCTAGAAATTTCTTGACTTGGATTTGGAAGTTTAAATCGAGTTTAAATCAAATTCCTTTTTATTTCAATTAGAATTTTCTTAGCCTAAGCACTTGATCCATGATTAAACCCCTACCGAAAGTGATTAGGGAAAAATTAGGAGAACCGTGTTACAGATGCACGTCTGCTCTTTGTCTTGACTTGAAGCCTATACGCGGGATACCTGATCTGTAGGGTACCGACATCCGTGTCAAGCAGCTTCGAGCGCCAGAGAGCTCTGCTCGCCTCCTTGCTGAAACAGGTAATTTTCTGACTTGAAGCTTCGGGAGCAGGAGAGAGCTCTGTTTTCAGAACACATGCTACTTCCGCAACTGAGAAATCAAGCATTGTGAGATGGATAAACTGTAAGGTTGAACGGATTGAAGCATGTAGATGAAACCAAATGCAGTTTCCACTTTTATTGTGTTATAGATGACTGACCTGATGTTTCATGAAAATAGAACCCTGAATTGCTTTCTTGCTTGTTTGGCATTCTTTATGCAACCCTTCGAGCTGGAGTGGCCATGGTATCTTGAGATTCAACCTTCTTGCTCTCACTAACCTTTGTATCATTTTAATATTGTCAAAATGGATAAATATTTTCATGTTTTCCTTTGTGCAATTCTTGTCGATGCTTGTATTATGAAGTGCCTATAAGTTCAGGGATGATCTACGATTTATTATGAATTTACTTTGCATAATTGTACTGCAGTGTTATGTTGTTCCTTTATATTGAACAAAGTTTAATGCTTTATGTTGCCTTATCCCTGATTTTGGGACTGCCTAAGCGATCTATGTATGATGATTGTTTTTCTTGTGTTTACTGCACACTGCTAGACTTTTTGCATCAATCATCATTTACAACGAAATTGGAAACATAGAACTTATGTTTCCGTCTTTAGTAGGGAGGCGTACCATTTGGTTATACAATCAGAAATCACAAATGTATTATCATAGAGGAAGTTCACAAAGAAAACACAAATGTATTATCAGAGGCTGTATGCATGCAGACCTCTAATTTTTTTATTCTTTAGTAGATTTGATCATTTTGGAGGGAATTACTGTCATTATAAGATAATATGGAGATAATCTATCTGGAGGAACTGACAAGATAGAAGGTGAATATGTGATGGCGTAAATGTGACTCCTGCAATTTTTGTAATGGTGAATATGTGAATATCTGGAGGAACTGACAGGATAGAAGGTGAATCACTGTCTTCCAGATATGATTCAGTTAATAGGAAAACAGTTTTGTTTATGCTAATTTGGATATATTTATCTGTAACACCGTGGGGTCATTATCCTTGAGACTGATCTTCTCTAACTTTTGTCGAGGCAACCTAGTCGTGTGTAATATTATACAAGATTCAGAACTGATGTAGTTCGGTAACTAAACCATATAGTTTCTGCTCTTGCTCTCAAAAAAATTCATACTTGCAGGACCTGAAACTGGTGACTGGAATCATAGCTGATACATCAGAGAATCATTCATCTCTACCAGTTTCTTTATCAAATCTCCAGTTTTAGTTATATGAAGAAAGAACATAGTATGAAGAACTAATTAGGAAGGAGTGACTGGAATGAACACCAACTCCTACTTTCTGAAACCAAAATGAACTCCAGCCCTACTAAAACCTAGACTGAACATGGCCATTCCAAGACGAGCATCAGACAAGAATGAGATAGACCGGGCTATGATTGCAGGCATTTCAATTCCCCACCTGAAGATAACAAAAATATAGGAATTTAGTATAAACAAAAATGCAGTAAGAATGGAGAAATGTAAGATGACACTGATTTTTTTTAGAATAGATGACATGTTATGTTAATGTTAGTTGACCTGTACGAGACAAGGGACCAGATGACGCCAAAGAGGCTGGAGGATGTGTTGGGGTTCGCGATGAGCTTCTCTAGACCATGATCAGGATAAGCCTAGTCATTACGATTGCTGGCGGCATGGTGGCCAGCCTTTCCTCGCCGTTGTGCTTAGGGTGAAGCTGGGCAGTGGAGTTGGACCCCAGCTTGGACAGCGTTGGTGCGCCCTTCTCCGTGACATTGTTCCTGCTGAAATTGTCGCAGTCGTACTCGTAGTAGGCTTGGGCTCCTGGCCAAGCACAAATCCAAACTGAAATTTTGGACAAGTAGAAGCAGAGTAGAGGTGAATAGGTCGCCAGTTCAGAAATCCCAGAAAACATGCGCAGGCCCTTTCGGACACCGGCGGCGCGCTGGAGCTCCAGACAAACATGCACAAGAAACGAATTCCGAGTTGGGAATTGCCTTTGTTGGCGCAATGCGGGAGGGGAGCGGGTGAATGAAGGCGGTCACTTCTTGTGGATTGAGTGGGTTCTTGGGAGCTCGTCGAGCGCGTGTGCGGGGGAGGGGAGGTCCCGCGCAGCAGAGAGAGCGGAGGGAGCGTGCGCAACAGCCGAAGCACCAACCGCCGGCGGCAGCGGGAGACACTTGCTGCCGGCGAGGAAGAAGATCGAGACGGGACGGGAGAGAGGAGGGAGAAGAAAATAGGAGGCCCGGAAGGGGAGATTTAGGAGCCCACGAGCCCGTTTAGGAGGCCCGTTGGAGTTGATTTTTTGAACTCTCCCCTAAAAAATAGGATAGGGCCTAGGGGCCTATTTAAGAGCCCCCACTGGAGATGCTAATTTATTCAGATGTAGCTACAAACACGAGCTCACTTTACATCACGAAGCATACAAGGTTAATGAATAACAAAACGCATGTGTATAGTTCATCTTCATAGCACAAATTCACAAACTGCGTACAGTCAACCAAGGCAAACCTCATTACATATACTCCCCCGCCCCCAAATATTTATCACGTTTTATATCAACTTTGATCATTTATTTTATTAAAAAAAATAAAATTATGAAAAAATCAAATGTATAATTAAACTACTTTATATAATAAATCATATTATATTTAATTTTTTCATAACTTTAAATTTTTTAATAAAACAAATGATCAAAGTTGATGTAAAAATTGAAACTTGACAAATATTTGATGACAGGAGGGAACAAGCAGTTTTTATAAACATAAGTAAAACTAGACACCTCAAAAACATGGGGCGAAGCTATTTCATTGGCCCGATAAGATAGCAAACTAGTAGGGCTCCCATTCAACATTGCCCAAATATATCCTGATCGAGAAGCATACAACAAACTCTAGCCTGCCCCATGCCAGATTGGCGCAGATGTAAAAGCTCTAGGCACTTCCATCCTAAGATACAGTGTACAGTACCTTTTATCCTAAGTAAAAAAATGTATAGCTAGTCAGTTTGGATAGAAATAAGGTTTGATCTTCATATCCGTCTAACTGGGAAGAGCTATACCATCATCATAGCCAATCATAGACATCCAGGTCTTCCCCGTGTAGTTCTCTGCATTGCTGTTGAAGTCCAGGCACCCACGATGAGGATACCTCATGCATACTCCTGTGCAGTCCCAACTGCAGCAGGTTGGTCAACTTCTCAACACACGTCAAGTTTGGACAAAACCCCGTACGCAACTGTGTCACTTGGGGAAGATCCGAGACCCTCTCTAGGCCTTCACAATCTGCGAGATATAGCAACTCTGAGAGGAGCGGGAGGTTCTCCACAACCTTAAGGCTGTCCACATCGATTAACAGGAGTGCCTTCATGCCAGGGGCTTCCTGTCCAAGCTGCTGTGGGAGCGATCTCAGCTTGGGGCAGCAAAAAAGTTCCAGCCTCTTCAAACGTGGTAGCAGCTGCATCCTTGAAGGTGTAGCTTCCCCTTTTTGCTTTGCAGCAGCCTGATCCTCTCCCCCTTCCTTACTTGAAGCTGTAACTTCTTCAGCAGCAAACGACCACTCCTCCCAGTTGGGCAAGTCGCAGATGGCCAAACCTTCAAGCATGGGGAAAGCTACAGCCCCTGCAGATCCAGGATTAACCGCCCTGCAGCCAATAAATTCGGGTCCAATCTTGGTAATCGCAGTTGCGCCTTTAATTTTCAGATATCTCAAGTTGGGGAGCTGCCCAATTGGAGGAAGATGCACACATGATTTGCAATCCGTTAGGCTCAACCACTTCACTGAAGACAAATAGGTAGCAGTACCTAGCCAAGAGGGGAACCTCCGACCAAAGAAATCCGAAATACTTAGATATTCTAGATTATCTGGAGGGATTAACAGTTCAAAGATCTTCTCAATATTGACTACATCTTCTTCAGAATATATACGTTCAGTGCAATCTAGCCATAATTGTTTGAGACGCTTTTTGTCTGTTAGCAATGCATCTGAACTACCACGAGCTGCTCTTTCCAATTTAATCAGGTTCCATCCATCTTGCATCTTAGCAC
This sequence comes from Sporobolus alterniflorus, assembly GCA_008808055.3. NCBI lineage: Eukaryota > Viridiplantae > Streptophyta > Magnoliopsida > Poales > Poaceae > Sporobolus > Sporobolus alterniflorus. The sequence goes on along the minus strand of VSTD030001936.1, from coordinate 7,715 downwards.
CATCGTCATCGTCACCACCAACTGGATATCCTCCTAAATCATTGAGGAATTTTAACCTGCCTATACCTTTCGGGACATGATTTATTGGTGTTTCAGCAAGGCCAAGGTGCCTTAAGTTGCATAACAGAGTGAATCCTGAAGGAAGACTACGCAACGCATAACAACGATCCAAATTCAATATCTGAAGGTTTATGAGTTGACAAATCGACTCTGGCAGATAAGATATGTCGGTTGCATATAGATTAAGTAGTCGTAAATGGATCAAACTTCCAATACAAGATGGAATGCTCTGTACACGTGAATCAGCCAGATCCAAAACTCGAATATAAGTAAGCCTTCAAAATATTGTATTGTCAACTATCAATGACCTGTCATATGAAGTTCTCCAAGTTCTCACTTTATATTTTTCCTTATCCATGCTAGGTAACACCACCATATCCTTCGCAGTGAAAACTGAAATACGTCGAATTTTACTCAGAATATTAACCCCTATTGATTCTGGGTCACCGATAAAACATTCTTCTCTGGATAAATAGCACGCGAGCTGCCTTAGTAGATCGTGCACTCTGCAGCGGCTATGGTCAAAAACTGATAAGTCTGATTGGAGCAGATTCCGATGAATCAACTCACAGTAGTATTCTTCCGCTGTATCTTCTAGAAGTTGGTCATCTTTCTCATCTATAAAGCCTTCAGCAACCCACATCCTGACAAGATGATCACGAAATATAACTGCATCTTCAGGAAACATAGCACAGTAGACAAAACACTGTTTCAGATAGTGTGGTAACTCTTCATAGCTTAGATATAAAGCACCTTTTATTTCATATGGAAGGTTGCTCATGGACCAAGCATCTTTTCTTAAAATTTTCTTCCATTCATTCTCTTTTTGATCTTTGCTTGCTAAAACTCTAGCAATAAGCTTGATTCCAAGAGGGAGACCACCACATTTCTGAACAATCTCAGTCCCTATGTCCCTCAGGTTTTGCACTTCTTTCTCCTCGTTGATGTTCATACTCTTCCATAGTAACTCCCATCCTACATCCACTGACATTAATTGAACTCGATGTGTATCATTCACACCAATTTCCATAGCAATCGTATCAAGTCGAGTGGTCACTAAAACTATCCCTGTGGCTGCAGCATGCAATGGAGTCCTCAGTAGATCTGTCCATGTGTTAGACTGCCATACATCATCCAAAACCAGGAAAAAACTCGTATCTTTAATGGCTGATGCTAGATTGATTTGGAGCTCCCCAACTGATTCACCTTGATCTTGACTTACGCCAATATATCTAAGAACCTCCTTCAAAAGAGCGACATAAGAAATATTGTTTTTAGAAACACATATCCATGCATGTTTGTTGAAGGTCCCTTTTATCTTTTGGTCATTGTATATTTTCTGAGCTAATGTTGTCTTACCAACACCTCCTGTTCCAACAATAGCGAGCTTGTAAGACTTATCTTCCTTGTGTGAAAGCACCAAATCCACTACTTTTTTACAAGCACGTGTGACTTCCTTACCCACAAGGTTGGGTTCGACAAGGTTGGAACTTCTTCTCAGTTCTTGTGCTGAAATATTTCCGGCAGGTTGTGTATGTGTGAGTGATGAAAATACTTTATCTCTCAAGATGTTCTCTATTCTTTTGTTCAGGCTTCTAACTTTGACAGCAACCTCATGACGTACCCAGAAATTAGAAAAGCAAGAGGAAATGGAAAGGCCACTGCATTTAATGGATTTTCCTGATGATTGCAAGGAATTATCTGGCAATAGGTTCCTTCCTTTAGATCTAGCTATGTCAATAATATCATCAGCGTCATACATAACACCTCTAAGCTGACCAAGCCAATTGTTATCAGCTGATTCTTTGATTATGTTGTGCTCTGTATCATGAAGAAAGCACTGTATTTGTTCCATTCTTCTCTGCAGCTCTATGACCTCTTCTTTTATGCCTAAAACTAGTATGGTCTCCTCTGTAGCAATATCTTGCAACTTCTTGATGCATGATCCAACCAAAGTATCTAGTATGGTTGCCATCAGATGAAGACCGTGAGGGAGATCTACCAAAAGAGTTGCCGGCTAGCAATGAAAGAATAAATGTGTTAACTTAGTCTAAAAAATCAGAAAATGATTGCTAAATCAAATGCATTCTGAGACTAACAAATATCACCACTGATTTGCACTGGATGGGTTTACATGACAAATAGGTCAGCGGGAGTAAGCTAATAAAGCCTCAGTTGGAGGGTTATCAATTGGGGTGCATCCTGCATATGAAACCTCTAGTTGTACTACCATTAGTTGTTGGCTTCAGGATCAAAACTTCGAACCAAGGAACTCAAGTTTGGTGCTGCCTAAATTGCAGCTTTTCAATATGCATTACTCTCTCTATATATAGGCCTGATTACATGAGAATCTATCTCTAATTTGAACTCTAATTCTAGTCCGACTCTAATTCTAATCTGACTCTAATTCTAATCTGATATGAGCCCTATCTATCCAGCTCGTCATTGAGAGCAATCTGAATTTAACTTACATTACAAATCTATCTACAAGGTCGGGACGGGGATTATCTCTATTAATCTCCCCCTGATCTTTGTCTCAACCAATCTGGACCATTCCAATTCTAGCCCTTAGCTCCTGGAACTTCACTCGACCAAGTGCCTTCATGAGAATGTCTGCGAGCTGGTCCACTGTATTGATGTAGGTGGCGCTGACAGTCCCTTCTGCCAAGCAATTTTGAATGAAGTGATACCTCAAATCGATATGCTTGCTGCGTTCATGGAAGACTGGATTTCTTGCCAGCGCCAGGGCGCTTGCTATCCACCTTTAGCTCAACCACCTCCGGTTCCCTCCCGAGGAGTTCACCTAACAGCCGAGCCATCCAAATAGCTTGTGTTGCGGCAGTTGTGACGGCGATGTACTCTGCTTCGCATGAAGACATGGCTACAACCCGCTGTTTGAGAGACTGCCAGCTCACCAAGCTTTTGTCGAGGAAGAACAGAGCACTTGTGGTGCTCTTCCTCATGTCAATGTCGCCAGCAAGGTCACTGTCGCAATAGCCCACCAGCCTTGTCGTTCCCGTCCGCCGCCCATAGCGCAGACCATACTGCAACGTCTTGGCGATGTAGCAAAGGATTTTCTTTATGGCCTGGAGATGCTCCTAAGTTGGTCACTCGAGGAATCGACTCACGTACCCGACGGCGTACGTCAGGTCTGACCGGGTGTGGATGAGGTACCGCAAACTCTCAACGATGCGGCGGTACAATGTCACATCCACTTCTTCCGCCATGCTATCACGACTCAGCCTGAGCCTCTCCTCCATCGGTGTTGCTGCAGCCTTGCAATCTGCCATGCCCACCATCTTCAGGATCTTCTTGGCATAATGCTCCTGCTGCAATGTGATGCCTCCTGCATCCTAGCGCACCTCGATGCCAAGATAGAAGGACAACAATCCAAGGTCGCTCATCAAGAACGCCCTCTTCATCTCCTCCTTGAACTCTTCCACTGCTGCTAAGGATGACCCAGTGATCACCAAATCATCCACGTACACCCCGACAAGTAGGTTGTCATCACCGTGGCTGCGCCTGTACATCACGTGCTCATGCTCGCTTTAAACGAAATCCATCTTCTTCAGTGTGTCATCGAGCTTTGAATTCTATGCCCGTGGAGCTTGCCGCAGACTGTACAACACCTTCCTTAACCTCAGAACCTTTCCTTCTTGACCGGCGACGATGAATCCTGCCGGTTGATGGACGTACACTTCCTCCTTTAAGTCCCCATTCAGGAACGTGAATTTCACGTCCATGTGGTGGACTTGCCACCCTTCCTGAGCCACCAGCGTGAGGAGGAGGCGCACAGACTCCATGCGTGCAACTGGAGCGAAGACCTCGTCGAAATCAATCCCTTCCTACTGCACGAACCCACGTGCAACCAATCTGGCTTTATGTTTGATGATGTCCCCTGCCTCATTCCGCTTCAGCTTATACACCTATTTCAGAGTGATAGCACAATGACTCTGAGGCAGGTTTGCTAGCTCCCAGGTTTGATTCTGCTTGACGGAGTCAATCTCCTCCTACATCGTGGCTTGCCACGCCGCGTCCTGCTCAGCTTCAGCGAAGGTGCACGGCTCCCTCATGCTCATCAAATTCAGCTCCTCGAAAAGTGTCGAGTGATCCCCTCATCAGCACAATAGGCGGCGAACTCAGCTGCCGTGAACTCCCCTCCGTTGTCGGTTCTCAGCACCCAGAGCTTGCGGCCGCATTCCTTTTCCGCCGCTGCCTGAATGCGCTTGATGGCACTCGATGCCTCCAACTTGGTTGTCAGAAGTACAACCCACATGTAGTGGGTGGCATCATCGACGAGCAGTAGGAAATAGCGCCGCCCACCGGGGGTCGTCGGCTTGATCGGCGTGCAGAGATCGCCGTGTACAAGCTCCAGTGCCTTGTCCGCGCGATACTTGCTTTGCTTCGGGAATACTCCGCGGTGATGCTTGGAGAGTACACAGGTGTCACAGAATTGCTCGGCGTGACTGATTGGCGGCAGCCTGCACACCATCTCTAGCATGCCCATCTTTTCAAGTGACCAAAAATTTGCGTGGCCGAGTCGTTCGTGCCAGCGCCAAGCGTCGTCATCCTGATGCACCATGAGACAGAGTGGCCTGGACACCTGCAGCTCCAGCTGGTACATGCGATTCTCGGTCCTCTGCACCCGGGTGAGGAGGCGATGCCACCGATCCCAAACCCGCAGCACTCCGCCTTCAATCAGCACGCGCACGCCTCCTTCGTCCATCTACCCAACGCTAATGATCGAGTTCTTCAAGCACGGGATCCAATACACACCCGTTAGGACCTTGTGCTTGTCGTGGCACCTGGAGAAGATGATGGTGCCCTTGCCACAGATGTTGATGATGGAGCAGTCTCTGAACTTGACGGTACCCTGCACTGCCCGGTCAAGCTCAGAGAACACATTGTCGCGACCCGTCATGTGGTTCGTCGCGCCCGTGTCGAGGTACTAGGCCTCGAGGTGATCGTCGTCACTGCAGCTCGTGCTGAGGAACGCCTGAGCCTTGGTCTCGTCCATGTGGACTAGCTGTTGTTGTTCCAGTGCCGACTCGATGACCTGCGGTGGTGCCGGCTCGATGGTGTCATGACTCTCCTCCACCATGGCCATCAGGAGCACTGGTTCATCGTCATCTTCAGCTTGGTCAGATTTACCCACTCCTTCCTTGGTTGGCGGCAATCTCTGGCCAATGGCCGGTGCACCCATAGTTATGACACTTGTCGTCACGTTGCGCTCCCTTCTTCCCGTCATTGTCATGCTTGCATGGGCGTCGGCGCTGCTCGCCGCTGCCAGACGAACCCTGCTCAGCGTTGCTACGCTGGCGCATCTTCTCCTTCCATTGCTCCTCCGTGAGAAGCAGCTTGCCATCTACACGAGGTGGTGGCAGTGTGTCATCCTCCATGGCACGGTCCTCTGCCGCCCGCAGCCTGCCGCCGGCATCTTCTAGCGTCAGCTTTGACAAGTCTTGGATAACTTCAATCGCGACGGCCACCTGAGAGAGGTACTTTGGGACGACCCACAATAGCTTCTGGACAACCTGCTGCTCCTTGATCACCTCCCTGAGAGTGCCGAGCTCGGCGACAAGGCTGTCGAGATGCATGGTGAAATCGTCGACAGTTTCACCTTCCTTAAAATGGATGCTCTCGAACTCTGTCCTCAGCCACTACGTCCTTGCGTTCTGGATAGCCTCGCTGCCAATCCGCAAAGAACTGACTGCCTCCCACTCCTCTGCGGCGGCCGCCTTCACCACCAGCGATGCCAGCATCTCCTACGACACCGCGCTGGTGATGACGTCCAACGCCATTCGGTCTTCCTGCAGTGTGACATCTCTGGGCTCGATGGCCTCCCAGAGATTCCTCACCTGTAGCTTGATCTTCATGATTAGCGCCCACTCTGTGTAGTTTGTCTTGGTGAGAAGTGGCCAGTTTGCTGGCCCGACGCCAATCTCCCTCACAACTCGCTGCCTAGAGCCACCGCTGCCATCGCTCCCTCCTGATCCCAGTGGCGTCCTGCCTGCCATGGATCCAGGAGGAGGAATAGAGCCGTCCGACATTGCTTGATCTTGGAAGATTGGATTTGCTAGCTTCTAGGCTCTGGTACCACTTGTTGGCTTCAGGATCAAAACTTTGAACCAAGGAACTCAGGTTTGGTGCTGCCTAAATTGCAGCTTTTCAATATGCATTGCTCTCTCTATATATAGGTCTGATTACATGAGAATCTATCTCTAATTTGAACTTTAATTCTAGTCCAACTCTAATTCTAATCCGACTCTAATTCTAATCCGATATAAGCCTTATCTATCCATCTCATCATTGAGAGCAATCTGAGTTTAACTTATATTACAAGTCTATCTACAAGGTCGGGACGGGGATTATCTCTATCATATCCAACTTCTTTATATTGCAATGAAGAAAAATAGAAAAGTTGTTCAGTTTTTCACAGCACAAATCTTCTTTCCACATCCAGTGTGTTCTTGTGAATGAACTTGAAAGCATTCTTCTCCGGGAGGCTCCGGCGAACTCCAACATTTGATATCAAGAGTCAAGTCATGTACCCGGCAACCATGTCGCGCAGCTGAGCAGCTTCACCGCATGGTGATCGCTGTCCCTGCAAGGTTGGTGCCATCGCAATGGCAGCCACAACTCATCATCGAGCATGTCATCCTAGAGCATTGTCTACTCCATGCTCATGTGCATGAACTACACATAATGGTCCATGGTGATGGGCATGAATCTATAGGCGGCCGGGTTATGGGACATCATCGAGAGCAATGTCGACATCTGGGGTCTCGGCATCACCGTCCTCGAGCTGTTCTTGGGGAGGTTGCCCATCGTGCCTGAAGCCGAGATCAGAGCACTGGAAGAAGGCCATCTGCAGCAAGGAACCGCCATCCATGCCGGAAGACGTAGAGGTATCGTCGGAGCTGCGCGACTTCGGGTGCGTCTGGTTGAACGTATGAGAATGGGATGAGGTCATCTATGATGTCAGAGATTAGTTCATCCCATTTACTGTTTATTCAAGAGAAGAAAACAAAGGATTCCCTCTCATATTTGATTGGAAGGACAATTGATGTGATCACATCCTAAGTCACCACGAGGGATGCGAGTGGTAAGGGATGTGCTCATCCGAGTTCTACTACAGTGTTCCTGGGGTACCTCGGAGGGACCTAAGGTTTCATTTAATCTCAATCATTAATTTTTATTATATCATTAATAAATTAATAATTTTGGTACATGACTCACACTAATTTTGTACTGATTCACTACTTAAAGTACCTCTCAATAGGTATCTTCATATTTTTAACCATTAGATCTAGATAAATGAATGACTCATATTAATTATACACACTATAGCTTATTTTAATCTTTTGGACTTTATTTGTGTAGCTGCATGCACGGAAACTTTTCCAAAATATACAACATATGCTAACGTATTTACCAAAACATACAACAGTCAAGTGTATTTGGTGAAATCTCTACCATAGTCGGCAATGGGATCGTCGGCAATGCAGGTTGCCAACTATGGCATAGTTGGCAACGCAGTTGCTGGCTATGCCATAGTTGGCAACCCATTTGCTGGCTATGCACGTGTCCTCCCGAAGTTGGCAACAATGGAGATAGTTATTCAGTAGGATGTAAAACGGATTACTTAATTAGAT
>VSTD030001935.1:0-12391 GCA_008808055.3 Sporobolus alterniflorus | reverse complement strand
CTAAGCCTAACACAACTCATCCTTATTTATTCAGACCGACTATCCGTCTTTATTCAGACTGAATATGTTAGAACAACATAAACTAAGTTCACGTCCAACTACTTCATTTAAATATAATCTACGCTCGTTTTGTTCCCTGACTCGTGACAATCTGTTATTAGATTGCTCAGGTCTTCCACGTACCATGAGTTCAAGCGTTGCGTGCAGGTTGGGGAAGGAATATGAAATCACCATCATCAGTTCTGACCTGGTGAAACGTTTCACCGGCATGGAAGAATTGTTGCACCCTATCCAACCCTTAGCCGACAAGTTCGACGCACTTGAGGCCACCGTCCTCGAGCAAGGACAACAACAAGCTCTGAACCTCGCACTCGTTAGCGTGGAACAGGCACTGCAAGGGGGAGGGGCAAATCCGAGAAGAACAGGGCGCGTTCGGCGACAAGTCTTTCTCAGATCACCAGTTTCGCTGTCCTGCAGACGACAACGTCAACTCCACCGACGACGAGCTGCCAACGTACAACAAGCTGGATTTCCGAAGTACGATGGCTCTCGCGACCCACGGCCATGGCTAAACAGATGTGGACAATTCTTCCGAGTTCGCCGCACGTTGGTGCATAAACACGTTCTCGCAGGAGCACAAGGACGTGTGCGATCGCCTGTTCGTGATCGAGGTGGTCTGCGACGAGTACGAGACGGAGTCACCACATACCATCGTCGACCCGGTCATCTCCACCTACGCACTGACGGGCATCCGACCTCGCTGCGACAAGGCAATGCAGGTGTACGTCGACGTCAACGGCACAACCCTCACGGCGCTGCTGAACATGGGCTTGACGCGCAACTTCATCGATCTGGACGTAGGCACGTGACTGCCCGCGCGAACGTCGAGCTCCAGAGCCACGCGCGCAGGCCTTTGGGTCACGGTGGCGAATGACGATTGCATCACTAGCCCGGGACGCGCCGACAACATCAGTGTCACCATGGGAGGCTAGGAATTCTCCAACACTGTTACGGCATCGCGTTGGGTGCTCTGGACCCGAGAACCATGTCGTAGGACCAGGTGCTCTGGACGGCTGGACCGCCCTCGCCACGACGAGTTGGAATGCTAGTGCGCGGCTATGCTACAACAAGGAGTCATCCACTCGAGCTCCTCTGCCTTCTCCGCCCCAGTCCTCCTCGTCTGCAATGGTTCGTGGTGTTTCTGCGTCCACTACCGTGTGTTGAACGACAAGACACTCAAAGACAAGTTCTTGATTCCAGTGGTTTTGAAGAGCTGCTCGATGAGTTGCTGTCGGGTGCGCTTCATCACCAAGCTTGATATGTGCTATGGCTACCACCAAGTCGACATAAAAAAGACTGTTCTGAATGCAAGGGCTCTTTGAGTTCTTAGTCATGTTGGTCGGCCTCACCAACGCCAATCCTTCTGTTGTCGGACTTCCACAAGGAATTTGTGGTGGTGGAGTATTTCTCTTTACATCATCTCTTTTTCTTTAAACATAGCATAACTTTTTGGAGCTAGTCCTTACTAATTCTAAGTTATTGATTCACATGAAGTTTTGATGACAAAAACCAATCAGCCTTTAACAAGAAGCAAAAACAATTTTTATCATTTGTTATTACAAAAATCTAGACTAGTTACAAAAACTATTATAATCTGTTCTGTCATTGTGAAATTTCAATAAGAAACAAAAACTATGTTGCCATTGCAAATTAAAGGGGACCGAATCATAGCGGTGAACTAACGGTATGGTATTCACTCAGGGTTTGAGCAAAGTGGCAGCAAAAGCAGGAGGCAGCGAAGTAACGTCATCTGTTTCGCTTGCGGTTTATCCAAACCTTAAAAAAAACAGCCCTAAAGTAGCATGCATAGACTACTAATTGTATCTCAAGATGTCAGTATGTCATTTTGCCTGTTTGGTCTCAAGGAAGGGAGGACAGGCCGGTATTGTCACTCGACACTCCAGTGGAATGCAAAAAGGAAGAAAAAAACAAAAAAAAACGCCGTTGCCGGGGATCGAACCCGGGTCACCCGCGTGACAGGCGGGAATACTCACCGCTATACTACAACGACTTGGTTGACACAGGAACAAGATTAGACAATTCATTCATATATGCAAAATCCTTTTCTTGAGAGTAAATTGTAGCAAATATTGATCGCTGAAGTTGCATAATTCCGACTCACTCGTTGATGCATGCAGCAGATTGTCGGTGTCATGCTCGACTTTTCAGCGACTCTACAGAAAACTAACGTGCTTCCATGCCATCCTAAGTTCATCAAGTCAAATACAGATAGGATGGCAGTTGATACAACGTGCAGAAACGAGCGGCGTCATGGCCTGCATGACAACCACCATCATGCTTTCCCCCCTCAACACCCCAATCAGCCAAACGTGGCACTCCACGTCCATTCGAACAGCGATCACGGAAGCTATGCATCCGTGATGAGGAGCAATAAAACCAGGCAATTAAGCAGATGAAGAATGTCCAGGAGCCGACGCAGGTAATTCAGCAGGAACAAGGAAGACCGAGACATGCAGTTCGTCGAAAGGTGTGTAAAACGAGTCAACGCGGGCATGGGTCAGTCTCTGATGAAACTGTTCTTCGACAACTCCTGCCCAAAACAAGTGAAGGTAACGACAACAATCAAAAGGGCATTGCTTCTCGACAGTTGTTATTGATGTGATCGTGAACAAGCGCTCACCTTCTCGGTCTGAGGTGCATTTTCCCCTGTCAAATGTAGGTTGTGATGCTTGGGCTGGACGCCGCCGGTAAGACGACGATCCTGTACAGGCTCCACATCGGCGAGGTCTTGTCGTCAGTTCCGACGATCGGTACATATGTTTCCAGCTTCTTCGGTTTTAGCTCACTGTTCATATGATGAGCACATGGACGTGACCACAAGTTTGAGGCTTTGCGCAATTTGCGAATGTTGCTGCTGCAGGCTTCAACGTGGAGAAAGTGGAGCACAAGAACGTGGCTGGCCCTCACGGTCTGGGACGTCGGCGGGCAGGATAAGTCGCGGCCGCTCTGGAGGCGGTACTTGAGCAACTCCGACGCTCTGGTAATTTCGAAAGAAAATTCTTACCTCTTCTGATATGCATTCCCACTAGTAATAAACTAAAGGGTGATAAATATTTGGGGACGGAGGGAGTACAACATACGAATTCTATGAAGAAAGAGTCGATGACGATGAGCCATGCTTAAGTGTTGCTGCCACTTCGTGCAGATATACGTGGTTGATTCCATGGACAGGGACAGGATCGGGGTCGCCAGGGAGGAGTTCCAGGCCATTATCAAGGACCCTCTCATGCTCAATAGCGTGATACTGGTACTCGCCAACAAGCAGGATCAGGTGCCCAACAGACCACCCTCAACTTTTTGGGAACCCGTTATTTGGCCTGAGTTCGGCTTAGAAAATCCCAAATGGGGAACAGAAATCTCCCTTGTTCATACAGAGTATATTTCGTGTTTTACCACATGGGACAGTATACCTAGCAGCAGCAGAAGCAGCAACAACATGAGTAGTCAAGCTTTTTAGTCCCAAACAAATTGGACAGTATATCTAAGGGATATAAGTTTTTCATTGTTTGGGTCAGTCCAAAAGTCTCTCAAACGAACTAAGATCTCTCATCATCTCATTTTGATAGTGTAGCAATTGAACTAAGTGCTTGACCCACAAATACCCTGGCCCTGGGGTACCCATTTGCATCCCTTTTGTACATCTGATCTCTACATTTCTGTTGGCGCAGAAAGGGGCGATGAGCCCGTCCGAAGTGGGGCAGCGCCTGGGGCTGTACGACCTCAAGAACAGGACGTCGCGCGTCGTCGGAGCGTGCGCGCTCACCGGCGACGGCCTGAACGAGGGGATGAGCTGGCTGGCGGAAACGCTCAAGGACGTCCACACTTGGGGAAGCTCCGTTCGCTTCTAGCCTCAGCTTGCTTATGAGCTGGGCTGCAGCGGCGTTCTCCGGAAGCGGTGCACAAGTGGTGTAACAAGAGACAAAAAAAAGTGTCTACACTACTTACTACATATATTTTGCTTGTCGTGTTGCATTAGAGCATGTACTATGGAGGTGTTAAAAGATATGCTTAGATAAAAAACCGGTTTTTTAGCACTTGTTGCTTATACCAACGAAATAGGGTTTACGCACCTGATGCTTAAGTTACATATAGCAAGGTGGTTAATTACTCATTGTTTTTAAACACTCATTTACATTGTAGAAATGAGTTTTTATACAGATACCTAATTATTTGCTCTCTAAATAAACGTCTTACAATCTTACATTGTACATGCGACACAGTCCAAGGTTACCAGCACAGGAACACGACCCTGCTACCTAATAGCATATAAAGGGTCACCCGACTCACGCCCGAGGAGTCAAGGACCGATCCACAATCACATGAACACGTGTTGTAAGTTGTAACAAGTTCAAAATACGCTACATCAAGGAATAAACTATTCAAACAATCCAACTCAAAATCAAGCGGACAATTTCTCCATTCACCGATTGCCCAAGGCCAACAGCATGTGAACAACGAAATGAAACCAAACCATCAATACGATGTCACAGGGGATAAACCATTCAACCAATCCAACCCAAAATCAAGCGGACAATTTCTCCATTCATCGATCACTTAACGCCAACAGCATGTGAACAATGAAATGAAACCATTCATCGAGCACTTAACAACCAATAGAAACTGTCTTGCATAACTATCGTTCAAAATCAATTACACACGCTGCCCTGTAAAGGCAGCAGCATTCAACACGTAGGTTCAGCACAAAAACACAGGACAATGTTCGTCTATGAAATAAGTAACAGGATCCAGTTTCCTCAGGAATCTGGACTGACTATGACCCAAAAGTCGTGCTGACAACCTGAGCTTCAGAAGTAAGGCCTCCGTGGACGACGGAACCTGGGAAATCTCCTGCATTAAGGAAAATAAAAAACGGTGTCAGAAAAGGGAGTTATCAAAATAAGGCTACTTTCATTTCAGGAGTTCATGATGCAAGCTTCGTAAACAAGTATCCAACTCACCCATAGCCACCATAAGGACTGTAAAAGGGTCCTCCATATGGTCTCATATAGGGGTGACCATGGTATGGATTGTATCCTCGGCCACGGTGTTGCTTCATTCCAGGAACATTAGTCCTCTTCGGTGCCACCTGAAGAGAAAACATGGTACAGATGTTAGTATGCCACTATGCTATGCAGGCTTTTACTGAAAACAAGGAAGCACAAAATTCACACCTTGATTTGGCGACCATGCAATTCTGTCTCATTCAGCTTAATAGCTTCCTGAACTGCTTCAACTTCAACAAATTCCACATAAGCAAAGCCTTTTGGCTGACCATATTTGTCGGTCAGGATAGTCACTCTGTTGACAGTGCCACAAGAATTAAAGTGCTGCTGCACTTCTTCTGGAGTGCATGCATAGTCAACCTGCAGTGGTGATCATGCAAAATGTGAGCAGGTTTATAATGTCAATTGTCAAGTATTATTTCAATCTGCATCTCAACATGAGGAAAAGACACAAAAGCAAATAAATAGATAAAACCAACTTGGCATCTCAATTTTTGCAAACAAAAGAGAATGTGTAAATTACCCAACCCTGAAAGTTCTAAGTTCCAGGTATGTCCACTTGAGTTTGGTGACAAATTTACGTCAAAAAAAGTTTGGTGACAAAAGTTGGCTCCAAAATTAGTTCAATTCTCCCGGCTAAGTCCCTAATTTTCTTAAAAGAGGTCAAATACTAATAACAAAATAGAACTCTATCAGCTATATATATTCTATAGTAGGCACATCCTATAAATACTCTTTTACCCACATGGAAGTTTATCTCCTCTAGTACAGAAAAATGTAGCCAATAGGAGTAAATCTTCATATAATCTAGTCAATAAAATTACAAAAGTTTCGACCACAAATCAAGAAAAGGTTTGTCGTGACTGAATGTTAGTATAAGTTCATATTATGAAATACTAGGGCTCCAAGGGTACTGATATAATTTTATGATGTGCCAAAGACCTCTACTGCATTTACTGCCTATGTTATGCCTTGCAGTCATACAAACAATTTGAAGAAACACACTGATCTCAATGATTGTTTGGTACAGTGTTGAAAGGTCAATCATGGCTAAACAATTGGTAGACATTAGACCTTTTCATTCAACAAAAATCAAAGGAGGGGGCACGAAAAATATTAGTAGATAGGGAACAGGGGAGAAAACTAAGACCTCAACATTACAAACCAAATGAGAAGAGTTTACCAAGATACGCAAACACATTTACAAAAACAGATAATTCTTTCAATGCACTCAATATAAATACGAGGTTGCACTTACATGTTGTGTCTATGAACCCTGCCAGCAAATGGCTACAGATGTCATGCCACATCAGTCCAATGCAAGCCTGATGTATTCTCTGCTGTCTACTCTTTTTTTCTATCCTTATTTTTTCACTCTTTTTTTCTATACTCATCTTTCTTTTTACTTTTTTCAAAGACTTTTCTATATTCAAAGTTTTTCTCCTTTTTCTCAATAATTCTCTAGGATTTTTTCCTCTCTTTTTCACTCCCCCAGTGAGATAACACTAAAACTTGTGTTGACATTCAAGCAGATGCCAAAATTTTGATTCAAAGTCTTGATGACAGCAGACTACCCTGCCTCCTGCGACCATTGCCGTTGCTCAATCAATGCAACGGAATGAAAAACAGAGAAAGAAAAAAGAGATAAAGACAGAAGAGATGACTAGTATTTATTATTATTAAGACTATCTCCTGCTTCCCAATAAAATAAATCTTGTCAGCAGGAATGACACAGCAATACAATTCTAGCAAAGGAAAGCCTGCACACAGATATGGCATAGTCAAACCAATTGTAGCCTTGTAGGACCCATGTCAGAATAGTGACTGAAACTTTTTTTTAAAAAAAGTAAGAGTAATAAACAGTTCATTATTAAACTTCATCCTTTAAACTTGACATCCAAACAGTTTGATGTAGTCAATTATTAGCTAACATGAATATCAAACAATGACCTGTATAATAGTTTTCTTAATGTACATAAAGATAGAGAGAAATCCTACATTTCCAACAAACACTGACCGAGCATCCATCTCCTCTTTATTTTCAGATGTGCCAGCATTAGGATCTCCACCTAAAAAGTGAATTGCTGCATTAGATAACTTTAACACAGTGGTTATATGGCATACGACAATCACAACATACAATCCAACATTCAAACAAATTCAGGCCTGTCTAGAGGAAATAGGATCTAGAGTCATAGAATTATACAAAATAAAAATTCATAAACATATCATCCTCCTCCAAACTGGACCTAAATGTATGTGCAGACTCAAAAGGTGAAACTGCTGCATCGGAATAATCATTACCAAGCAAAGATCCAATAATCTAGTTCTCTTGTATTTAAAAGGTTCTTGACACCATGAGACAAGGATACAACTATAACAGAGTAAATTTTGAATATGAAAGAAAACAGGGGATATGAAACATAAAGGGGGTATAAAATTGGAACTTGTTCACAATTAATCATCTAATAAAACAAAACTAACCCCAACCTGTAAGAACATTATGACAGTTCTGGAGTAACATTATGTGCCTTACATCTAGACAACTAAGGAACCCTGCAACAACCCCAACCTTTCTTTTTCAGCTAAGCGAACAACCACCGCACACGATATTTTACTTTCAAGTTCTAATGCAATCAGCTAGCAACTGCAAACGACTCATAAACAGCTGCAAGACAGCAGAAAAGTGTCCAATTATCCTACACTAGATGCGAATCTTATTAGTGTTACGAAAGGCAGAGCACACGGAGAGGGTTCCTAACCTTGCATCTCCTTGGCGACCTTGGCCTGCATCTCGCGGAGCGCGGCGGCCTCCTCCTCCATCTCCTTGAGACGGCGCTTCATCTCGTCAAGCTCCTGCAGCTGCGCACGCGTGAAGGGGTCAGTACCGCCGCTAGGGTTTAAGCGACGAGGAAGCGACGGCAGCGGTAAGAGAGGGCCGTGGGGGCGGGACCTTGGCGGCTTCGTCGCCGGCGCCAGACATGTCGACGTCCTCACCGTCGACGGGGATCTCCTGGCCGTAAACCTCATGCTCCTCGTCCTCCATAGCCGGCGCGACGCGTGGGGGGACGGAGCCTCTTGCTTCAATGCGGTCCGCGAATCCGGTTTGGGCAGAGAAGGGCGGAAGGGGCCTTTAATATACCGACAGGGGACAATGGGCCGGATGCCTGAGCGTGCTGGGCTGACCTGGCCTGCCACCTTAGCGTGTAATTTTTACAAAGTGTTCCTTTAAAAACAGAAATCCTTACGCGTCCCCCATCACGCTAGGCGTTAGCGTGCAGCCGGCGTGGCCTGGCCCACGATGCCTTCTTCTTCATGTTTCTCGTGATGTTTGAGTCCGTACTTCCTCGTGTTCCTTACGGTGTCCGAAGCGTTTCTCGTGGTGTCAAGTCTGAAGGAGTGGTGGCGAGAAGGAAGGGCAACGGTGGCGCGCGTTCGGAGTCAGGGCCACGTGGGCGGTGGGGGGGGGGGGGGCGTTGCCGCCACACCGGGCGACGGATTAGCGTCGGCAGTGGTAACGACGTCCAAAGTCGATGTTAGGTTTTGGGGTTGTCGGTGAGGGGCGGACGCCGGTGAGGATAGAAGGGTTCGAGAGTGGGGCGGTGGTAGACTGGTGACGGGTGGTGGCGGGGCGGGGCGGAAAGGTGGCAGGGGCGCCACCTCGGTCACGGGCGGCGGACGGGGCCGGAGAGACGGCAGGATGGTGCGGTGAAGACGATGTTGAAGAAGGAAGGGCGCAGCGAAGAGGTAGGAGGTCGGACACGGTGAAGACGAGACCTCGGCGTGACCGGTGAGGAAGGGGTCGTGCGCTCCCCTATCGCACGACCGATCGCACGATAAGGAGAACCCTTTAAAAAGGGGTCACCCAAACGCAACCCATCGCATCTTCCTCCTCACACCAATGTCGTTGTCTTCCTTGTGACCAGCGTTGTCCCCACTCGCCCATGCCTCCAACACCATCTGTCGCATGTCATCCACCCACAGCCGAGGCAGTGGCACCACCGCATCACCATGCTGCCACCCCCGACCTCCTTTCTACCCCGGATCTCCTCGTCGGCATCACCACCCCCACTATCGCCTCGCACTATGCCCCTGGCCTCCGTCATCACCTCTCCTCCGTCGTGCTCGAATCCATGATGAAATCTGAGTTCCCCACCACCGTTGCGCCATTTAAAAAATGTTTTGCACATTTAGACCCTCTTAGAAACTAGTTTCATAAATGAAGCCTTTAATTTGTTGGCGTGGGACCGCGGCAAGTCACCCAGCATGACATGAGGCGGTGTTCAGTTGGTGGCAATTTGGGCAGCTGCACGGGCTGCACCTTTATGTTACTTTTTCTAGAGCTTATCTTGCATGCAGTCGTGCGCAGCTTGAGGTAGCTTAATTGCAAGGGGTATTCTTTTTTCCTTTTTGAAATTGCATGTCTCTTTTTTAGAAACCAAGTGGTCAGGTAGCTTAATTGTATGGGGTAACTTAATTGTTCTTTTTACCTATTTTCATGGAACTGTTAACCACTTGCTCACCTACTGTAACTACACAGAGGCGGCCTGAAATATCATAGCTAACCTCTTCCACCTCCCCAACTTTGATCAGACCAGTTCATGGGAGGATCTTCTTCGTCCTTTGCCACACTAACCTTCCAAGAGGTATCCTTTGCGAGCTCCAGTGTTAGACCCACCTTGGTGCTCTCTTCGGTCTCCCCCCTCCCCCTCTGCTTTCTCAGTTGCAAGAGGGGTTGCCCAAGCTCTTCATGAGGCTGCTGTGTTCCTTCCTTTTTTTTGTTGCCAGATGAGTGTAGTGGCAGTAAGTCTTTTGTTATCTTTTATTTTATGTTTTCTGGTGTTGGCTGCTGCATCAGCCTATTTTGGATTGTTCTTGTTCTTAGCCTTTTGTACCCTATAGGTTATAATTCATCTCATTTCTTAATGAATGACAGAGCTCCTGACTTTTTTAAAAATATATATATATTAGTGATTCTATTTAGTTATAATTTTCTTAGAAGCCAATGTCGTGCTCCTTTTAAAAAAATGTTGGTGATTATATTTAGTTATAATCCTCTATAACTATATAGAGGAAACTCACTTACAATCACACGAGGAATTCTCTAAGCATGCAGCTTATCCACGTAGTCTACAGTTTCAAATCAACTATGCCACGTCGTCTTATTATGTGAGGCGTTAGATCGTAACGAAGTCTTCTAATCAGCCGTTGATCTGCTCTTTCGTTTTCTTCACGCAGCAGCAACCAGGCGGCCCTTCGTTTTCTTAACGCAGCAGCAAGCAGGCCCAAATGCCCCGGTCGGCCCACCTCCCGCTACATTTTCCTCCTCACGCAGAAACAACCACCCGCCGCTGCCTCATCCTCCGACCGTACGACGCCCGCCGACGTGCCACATTTCACCACCGAGTCGCCCCGCCTCTCTTCCTCTCCCGAAACCGACGCCATGAAGGACGCCCACCTCTAGCCGGTGATCCCCTTCCTCGGCCCTGTGTCCCCCCGTCTCTCCGGCCCTATAAAAGGAGCCGTCACAACCACATCCATCTCCAGCTCCATTTGTAAGCATCCGCCGCTGCCGCCTCGCCCTTCCCTTCACGCACCAACTCCACCCCGCCAGCGCCTTGCTAGATCGAGCAGGCAGGCAGAATGGACGCATGGTCCACATCATCGTGCTCAAAAGTCTCTCCCAATCTATCCTTGCTCGGCAAGCCTTTGCAGCGCGCCCAATCATGGCTACTTACAAAATGTCTGCACTGATCTATGCTGTTCCTGCTGTCAGCGTTCTCTAACGGCCTGCCATGGATGTGGCGATGGTCGCCGATCGAGCTCATGCTGGATGCTTCACTAATTGAGGGAATGACCTCTGTTCTGTTCTGTTCTGTTCTTGCATTGCATGTAAACACATGAGAGTGTCCATAAACAGCATGGTAAAGCTACTTCAGTTATCATTTGTGTTTCATGTGAAACACTGCTTAGTTGATCTGTTGCAGTTTTGGATAAGCGAGCAGCATGTGTTGGGCACCTGGAAGGTTAAGAAGAATATTAAGAGAAAGGTGGACTGGAGCTTTGAATGGAAGAGCGAGAGGCCGAGAGCTAGCTACCGCAGCAGATGGGGAAAAGAAAGAAACAACAGGGTTCCAATCCAATTCCGATGGACAGAGATGCAGGGTCCAAATTGTATGTGATTGAATCGCTTGAGGCTTCAAATAGTGATGTTAATCTGGATGATAGTTCTGACTGTTACTGTAGTCATCCTTAGGACACTTAAAATTCAGTTTTTCTTATCTTTGATTTAAGATGTTGTGTCAGTTGCCTTAATGTTTCTTTGGTTACTTTATTTTTGAGGTGGTTGGGCAGTCCTTCACGGGAAGCACTACAAAATTGTCCATAACAGCCAGTTCAGTTATGTTCAAATTAAGCCTTCATTTCGTCCTTACCAAATATTCTTTTTTAAAAGTGCAAAAACAAAGGAAGTACATATATGGGAAGAAGAAGAATGAATGGGGTTAGAATGAGAAACAGTTGTACCATGTCATAAAGATGCTTTGATGGATAAAGAATACTTCTACCATGTCCAAATAATGCATTGTTACTTCACTTTTATTTGCAAATTCAATCAACTGCAAATTGTTTGACATTTCAATGTAATGTGCGCTCCGGTTATTATAATACAACAATTCAACTATTTCATTAAAAATATGTTGTAATTTCTGCCGCATTGCGCGGGTTACAAACTAGTTTTCTTAGAAGCCAAGGTCAGCACGACCGTAACTTCTCTAAGAGCCAAAACCAGGATTAATATAATCTTCCCATTATCTAAAAATCATATTTTTGCCCTGCACCGCGACAGTGGGATGCAGAGACTTGGAGGGCCCGCAATACATATTACTAGTAACCAACAACCACTACAACTAGTTGATAACCTCGCGCGTTGCGGCGGAAAGAACAACACATATTTTTTGTGCAAATTTAAAATTATATATATTAAATGAGAAATTTGATAGTGTGTATGTAATAGTTACTGTAGATTGGATTTGTTTGATACAAATAAGATGTGTAAAAAAATGGAATAGGTAATGCAAAAAACAAACTTGTGGATATAAAGTACTTTTGGTTGCAATTTCCATATGACTTTTCATTCAATTACTTATTTCGACTTGACAACATCAGATTTTTCATTAGATGATTCTCCATGTTCGGCCCATATCAGGATTTCATGAGTTTGATTTCTGAAAAAAAAGTTGCATGTTATGCATTGTATAAACAAATTGATATAAAATATAATTTAATGTTAAGGTACTCACTTGGGG
>VSTD030001934.1:0-12392 GCA_008808055.3 Sporobolus alterniflorus | reverse complement strand
TACCTCAATCCCTAGATAATAGGTGAGCAAGCCTAGATAATAGGTGAGCAAGCCCAGGTCACTCATCCTGAATACAGCAGACATCTCCTACTTGAACTTTTGAATGCTCATATTATTAGACCTAGTAATGACTAGATCATTCACATAGACACCCACAATTAACCTTTCTCCCTTTCCCCACGACAGTAGATAGCATGATCAACATTGCACTTAATGAATTCCAACATATTCATCTTCTCATCTAACTTCAAATTACATGCCCTAGGTGCTTGATGTAAACCATACAAAGCTTTTCGGAGTTTCTGTACCTTGTGTTCCTATCCAGGTTGGATGAAACCGGGGGTTGTTGCACATATACCTCCTATTGGAACTCTCCATTCAAGAACACCGTCTTCATGTCCATATGGTGCACCTGCTAGCCCCCCCTCTACAACCAAAGCCATCAGCAACCGCATTGCCTCTAGGTGAGCCACATGAGCAAAAACTTCTTCAAAATCCACTCCCTAGCATTGAGCATAGCCCTTGACAACGAGCCGAGGTTTGTGACGCACCACATCACCATGCTCATTCTTATTTACCTTGAAAACCCACTTGAGCCCTATGGCGTGCCTGCCAGAGGGGAGCTCAATGAGTTCCCATGTGTTGTTCTCCTCGATGGCGCGCAGCTCCTCCATCATTGCCATGCGCCACATCATCTCCTGCACCACCTCTGCCACTGTCCCGGCTCCTCGACACTGATGACAAACAGGTGATCACTCCCGCTGCTGGACAGTTCACGGGGATCCTGTCCTGGTGGCACCGCGGGCCTGATCATCTCACTCATCGAACGGAACCACAACAACTCATTGTCGTAGTCAGCGTCTAGATGCTCGTTGTTAACATTGAATAGGGGATTATCATAGTGGACGACATTGATTGGCGTCGCATCCCCTGCTCCTGGTGGTGTAGGTGGCTCCCCTTCTTCTGGCGGCGAAAATTCTCCCGCCTCCACCACCTCTGGTCCTTCCTAACTAGGATAGTACCCGGTGCCATCATCAGGCACCCGATACTGTACTGTGAAGTTGTCACCATCTTCAATTTCATGGCCACCAACATCCTTGAAGCTGGACCAATCCCATCTCGCATCTTCATCAAAAATCACATCGCACGAGACAGTGACAAACCGAGTGATCGGGTCGTAGGTTATGTATGCCTTCGTCCCACCCTCGTACCCCACGAAAATCATCTTCTGCCCCCTGTCATTGAGCTTCTTCAGATGTGGCTTGGTGTTGCGGGTAAATGAAGGACTAGAAAGAACAAGCCATAGTATGTGCTGATACCCAGGATCATCAACCAGAAAATTCTGTTATGTTATGTGTCATAGGGTGAGGAGAACACCTCTCAGGCATTGGGTGCTGTGACTGCTGAACAAATTAATGATCACACACAAATCAAACAGGACTTCATGGAAGATGAATCCCATGTTAGGAAAGAGCTGCCTGATGAGAGAACTGGGGATGATAAATAACCCAAAGTACCTCGTCTTCAAGATTCACAAGCACCTAACAGCAAGTCAAAAAATGACAATAAATTGGACCACAGAGAACTTCAAGCTGATACATCCATCCAAAATGTTGAGGAAATTGAAAAATAACACTTTTGGGGATATTGTTTCCTTCAAAATATTAGATATGTATTAGTCTTTTCTATTATTGTATTTCTCCAGGGGTTCTTTGTATATTCTATCCCCTCCTGTACAGTATATATTTGGGTCTTTAGCGCTTAAATGAATACAAGTGCTATTCATAACATGGTACAGAGCCAAAGTTAGGGTTAGGTTTTCCTCTCCTCCTTAGCCATCGATTCTGCCACACTTGGGTCACCGGTTCAGCTGATTTTTTTCAGCTTCGTCGTCAGCGATTTTTTTCCATCATCTTCGGTCACCGGATCTTCGATTGATTGCCGCCGCTGAACTGCCAGCTGTCAAGTATTACAGTCGCACTACCTCTGGAGGCACGCTATCGATTGTGCTGCCTTGCCTCAACCGTCATCGCCTCGAGGGTCAGTCTACCGTCTTCAATCGGGCACCTGTTTATGTCACCGCTACTTGGTCGTCGCTGCTAGTCTACCGGACCTCTACTGATTGCCGCCCCTCGGCCGTGGCCACCACCAGCCGGACCTCTGCTGACCGCCGCCCCTTTGTCGACCCGCTGCATCAAATTGCCGCTGCCACCATCTTCCCTGACTCCGGTCTCGATCTGATCGGGGTCGGGTGTTGTGGCCAGCTGGGATTTGGTCACTCGGCTCGCTTGAGCCGGCTCGTCTGAGTCGGCTCCTTCAATCTCCTTCAGTCATTTGAATCGGTCAGCTCTCTCTTAAAAAGAAAAGAAGAAGAAAAAGGGCCACTGTTTCTGTTCCGTTTCTCTGCGCGGTTGTTTTCCTGTCACTCCTCACACAGAATAGTAGGATACCCTATATAAAAAAAATTGCTTGCGCTGCTGTTTTTCTTACGGTTTCGCTGTCGCCCACCGCTGCTCATCTTGCACTCTCGCCGTTAAGATGGGTTCT
Source organism: Sporobolus alterniflorus (assembly GCA_008808055.3). Lineage (NCBI taxonomy): Eukaryota > Viridiplantae > Streptophyta > Magnoliopsida > Poales > Poaceae > Sporobolus > Sporobolus alterniflorus. Next base: position 9,845 of record VSTD030001934.1, on the reverse strand, counting down.
TCTTCGACCTCTTCAGGCTCCGTCTCAGTCTTGCGATGTCCAGTGCTTTTTGATGGCACCAACTGTAGTGACTGGGCCCCTCGCATGCGTCTGCACATGCGTGGTCTTCGACTTTGGGATTTCCTCACAAGCGAGCTTCCATGCCCACCTCATTCCTCAGCTCCTGTTGAGCCAGTGATTACAGAGAAGACTACAACTGTTGAGAAGGAGAAGCTTTTTGCTGAGTATGAGGATCATTTGGCTTCTTATGAGTCACAGTTTCACGCATACATGACTTAGCTTGATGAGGATGCTCGTGCTGTCTTGGTTCTGACAGCTAGTATGGAGGATCGTTTTGTTGCTGATATTGTAGAGTTTTAGTAGACTTATCAGATGTGGTCTTTTCTTCATCAGAAATATGAGTACTGGACAGTCTACCTATCTTGCTTCTATTCATCTGGAGCAACTTCTTCGATAGGGTGACACTACAGTTGATGACTTCTTTGATCAGCTTTCTATTGTTTGGCGTAAGCTTGACACTCTTGGTCCTTAGTTGTCTCCTGCTACTTGTCAGTCCTGTAGAGATCAGACGACTGCACTTGAGCTTCATCAGACCTACGACTTTTTGACTCGACTTCGTGATGAGTTTGAGCCTCTTCGTGCCCAGCTGCTTGCTTGTTGCCCCTATGTCTCCTTGATGGATGCTCTTGCTGAGGTTCGTAATGAGGAGACTCGTCTTCAAGATGCTGGCCTCTTGCTGGTTTCTTCTGTCTTGGCTTCACGTTCTTCGGTTGCTCGTCCTGCTGCTCTCGTGCCACCTGTTGCTTCATCTGCTGCTTGTGGTCCGAGTACTGGTCTTCATTGTGATCACTGTGGTCGAGATGGATATGTGGATGCATTTTGCTACAGGAAGAAGAAAGCTCAAAAGGCATAGGCTCGCTGTTCCTCACAGGGTACTAGTGGTTCTAGTTCTGGAGGATCTTAGAGGACTTCTATTGGTTTAGAGATACAGGAGTTGTTCATGCTACTTCATCACCTTGTGGCCTCAACATTGTCAGGAACTGTTGGTTCTATGACTCAACCCTCTGCACTTACATGTTCTGCTACTGCTTCTCAGTTTTCCACTTTGGGACCACCTTCTGCTCCTTCTCCAGGTACTTATCCTTGGTATCTAGATTCTGGCGCTTCCTTTCATATGACCCCATTCTGCTCATCTTTCTTCTTTACATCCTTCATACCATCATTGCATTGTTCATACCACTGATGGATCCCCTCTTTCTATTGCTGGACAGGGCACTCTTTCCTCTAACTCTTTTTATGTCCCTGATGTTTCTCCTGTTCCTGATCTGACCATGTAGCTTATGTCTGCTGGGTAGATCACTGACCATGGCTGTCGTGTTATTCTTGATCCTGATGTTTGTTATATCCAGAATCATCTCACTGGTCACCTGGTTAGCACTGGCTCCCGTCGGCGTGATTCACACCGTCTTTGGGAGCTTGAGTGACTTCGTCTTCCTTCCGCTACGCCCACTAGTCTTGTCAGCTCTGCCTATGCTACTTCGTCCATGTCATTGTTTGCTCAGTGGCATCATCATCTGGGCCACCTTTGTGGCTCCCGACTGTCTACTTTGCTTCATCAAAGTCTTTTAGGGTTAGTTTTGGGTCGAGAGTGTTTAGATCATTGTCAGGGTTGTCGATTGGAAAAGCAGGTCCCGCTTCTCTATCCCTCTAGTGAGTCAGTGTCTCAGCGTCCTTTTGATCTTGTCGATTCAGATATTTGGGGTCCAACTCCTTTTGTATCTAAGGGTGGTCATAAATACTACATCATTTTTATAGATGCTTTTTCTCACCACACATAGATTTATTTTATGTAACATCGTAGTGAGGCTTTATCCATCTATAAAAATTTATCTGCTATGATCTGTACTCATTTTGACACTTCTATTCGTGTCTTTCGTGCGGATTCTGCAGAAGAGTATCTCTCCAATGCTCTTTGCCAGGTGCTTGCTGAGCAGGGTACTCTAGCTCAGTTTTCTTGTCCTGGTGCTAATACTCAGAATGGGGTTGCTGAGCGCAAGCATCGTCATCTCCTTGAGACAGCTCGTATTCTTATGATTGTCTCCTCTGTTCCACCTCACTTTTGGGCTGAGCCTATTTCTACTGCCACTTATTTGATTAACATTCAGCCTTCTTCGACCCCACGTGTTCGTTCGATCACTTGTAAGTGGGTCTATAAGGTTAAGACTCGCTCTGATGGTTCTCATGAGCGCTATAAGGATCATCTTGTTGCTCGTGGTTTCCAGCAGGAGCAAGATCGTGATTATGATGAGACTTTTGCTCCTGTTGCCCATATGACCACTGTTCACACTCTTCTTGTTGTGCCTTCTATTTAGGAGTGGTCTATCTCTCAGCTTGATGTGAAAAAATGCCTTTCTTACTGGTGAGCTGTGTGAGGATGTTTACATGCATCCACCACCTAGGTATTCTGTCCCTGAGGATATGGTTTGTCACCTTCGTCGCTCCCTTTATGGCCTCAAGCAGGCTCCTAGGGCTTGATTTCAGTGTTTTGCCTCTGTGGTCACAGCTGCTGGTTTTTTTGCCAGCACTCATGATTCGGCTCTCTTTGTCCATGTGTCACCTCATGGTAGGACTCTTCTTCTTTTTCTTTATGTGGAGGACATGATCATCACTGGTGATGACCCTGAGTACATTGTCTTTGTTAAGGCTCGTCTTAGTGATCAATTTCTTATATATGATCTTGGTCCTCTGAGGTACTTTCTTGGGATTGAGATCTCCTCCACGTCTGAGGTTTTTTTTGTCTCAAGAGAAGTATATTTAGGATCTTCTCGATCGAGCTTCTCTTACTGATCACCGGACTGCTGAGACTCCCATGAAGCTCAATGTTCACCTTACGCCCACTGATGGTGAGCCTCTTGAGGATCCTACTCGTTATCGTCATATTGTAGGGAGTCTTGTTTACCTTGGTGTCACTAGATATGATATTTCATACTCTGTACATATTCTGAGTCAGTTTGTTTCTGCTCCCACTCAGATCCACTATAGTCACCTTCTTCGTGTCCTACGTTATCTTTGTGGGACTATCTTTCATCGCTTGTTCTTTCCACGCTCTAGCTCTTTATAGCTCCAGGCATATTGTGATGTTACCTGGGGTAGTGATCCATCTGACCGTCGTTCTCTTTCTGCCTATTGTGTTTTTCTTAGTGATTTCCTCATTGCTTGGAAGACTAAGAAGTAGGTAACCGTTTCTCGTTCGAGTGCAGAGGTCGAGTTGCATGCTATGACTCTTATGACAACGGAGGTTACTTGACTATGATGATTGCTTGAGGACTTTGGTGTTTCTATTTCTATACCGACTCCTCTTTTATCTGACAGTATTATATTTGAGTCTTTAATCCTTAGATGAATACAAGTGTTATTCATAATAAACAACCTCCAGTTGATGACAAAACTCTACTGGATGACCTAACCTTTGACTCTGAATTACCTACTCAGATGGATCTGGACATCAATGATGCACGAATGGAAAGTGCTACCACTGAATGGAAAAAATCTTGAACTTGCAACAAATAAATTGTCCCAAGAATTAGCTGAGCAATTGCGCCTGGTCATGGAATCCACCCTAGCAAGTAAGCTTCAAGGGGACTACAGAACTGGAAAAAGAATAAACATGAAGAAGGTACTTCTATTTCCAATGAACTTATACTTTGGCATGTTTTCCTCTCCCCTCTGTAATGAATTCATAACATATTATTTGGCACGACTATTATTTCTTTCAGGTTATTCCGTAAAGTCATTTCCGCAGGGTCAAGATATGGTTGCGCCGGACCAAACCCAATAAATGGAATTATCAAGTAGTTATTGCTGTTGACTCACGTAGTATGTCTGAGGGCAAGTGTGGAAAAGTTGCTATTGAAGCATTAGTTACAGTTTGCCGTGCTATGCCACAGCTTGAGGTTGGACAGTTTGCCGTTGCAAGTTTTGGGAAAAAGGGAAATGTTGAGTGTTACATGATTTTGATCAGATCTTCAACAACGGAGAAGCCGGAATCAATGTAAGTTGATGAAGTTGCCTGTGTCCTTACTTTTGTCTTCGTTTTGAATTTTGTAATACTTACTGTTGCTCTCATTCCCTCTCTGGTTACAGATGATCTCTAGTTTGTCCTTTGAGCAAGACAACAAAATTGAAGATCAACCTGTTGCTGATCTCTTGACACATCTGAACACAATGATGGACACTGCCGTGGCGAGGGCACGTACGCCATCAGGACAAAATCCATTTCAGCAACTTATACTGATAATATCAGATGGCAAGTTCCATGAAAAGGTATGTATTTCTTTTCTATTTCGCTTGTAACCCCAATGTTGTCCATCCCTTTGTTTCTAAAGTTGTCTCACTGGCAGGAAAATTTGAAGTGCCATGTCAGAGATGTTCTAAACAGGAAGAGGATGGACGATCTGTTCCCTCCGTTCCTTTATGAACTAGCCGACGACAAATAAAAAGGAATAGATGTAGTACTTGATAATCCTGAGGATTCTATTATGAATCTGCAGCAAGCAATCTTTAAGGAAGGTGGCGGGTTAAACATTGAAAACTACATGGACTCCTTTGCATTCCGTACTATGTTGTGATGAGTAACATTGAAGCACTTCCTCGCACACTAGCCGACATGCTTAGACAGGTATTGTGTAACGCATTTTATTTCCTGTCTTTTTTACTAGCAATGGAGGGCCTCATCTGTGATGTTTTATGCCCTGCAGTGGTTCGAGCTCACGCAGAGCGCCAACCAGTGATCTTGCGAGGACGTCAGCTGATCAAATTTTCACAAGGGGATGCCGTTGTGTAGCTTGCTTTTTTTTCATACGGCCTAACATTTTTAGTGTCAGTCCTTGTAAAAAATATACCACAGTTCCATGTAAATCCATTCTGAGGAATGATCGTGTTAAAAGGGGGAAAAAGTGATGCTAATCTTCAATCGATTGAAAACAACCCATCATTCTGTCTACGATTTCAGTCGTCCAATGAAAATCCAACAGTCAGCTTCGTCCTGGGTGCTCACGTTTGCCCCCCTCGTACCTGTGCACCGGGCAGCATTTTAGCTGCCCGGGTTGCGCGGAGTTGGGTTCTCTACAGTGTTGTGTGGCTGTCGATATGTGAATCTAGTCTAATATGTCAACGAGTGTACAGTTACTATACAGGATTCGTATTTGTTGCACGTGGAGCAGACAGGGACACTGATATCCTGTCTTCTAGATGTGAATATAAAGTCAAAGTAGTCTGGGAGGGGAGGGGAGGGGAGGGGAGGGGTGAGGACTACATAGACGATTAGTGGAGAGATTGAGGCACCTATAGTCCTTATGCTTGAGTTGCTAAGGAAGACAAACCGACCCATCAGTACTATAAAAAATAACACCTTGGCTGCCATTTCCAATGTCGGCAGGGTTTTTTTTATAAAAAAATTGACTTCTTGCTGCACCTACATCACCCATTAGCCTTTTTATTTTTACAAATTATAACCTTCCCTTCCTTTATAAAAATTGAAAAAGGTGTACTTACATGCCTTCAAAATTCACGTAGATTCTTTTGGTGGGTTTCGGTGCAACTGTTTTAACTACAATCATCTCAAAAGGTACCATAAAATTTGAATTAAAATTCTTCCAAGTTCATAGTTTTCTATCTTTGCCTTAATTTTTACTCCCACTTACAAAATTAATAAAATTATGAGAAAATATCCAAAATTCTATTTTATGATGTATTTTAAGTCAGTCAAATTATTTTTGTACATTTGTACTATAAATTTGTAAGTTTCTTAAAATCTTGTTTTTATCTTTATTTGATTTACATTAATTATTTAAGGGGTTTGTTCACTTACTGTAAATGCATATTTTTATAACCTTGTATGATAAACTCATCAAACTTATCAAAATACGTTTATTTTTATGCTAATGACATGCAATACCTATTTCTGAAAGAAGTAAATTGCAGTCATTCTACTCATTATTGTTAAAATGTATGTTTTTTTAAAAAAATCAAAAGGTGCACTTCTAGGCTTCAAAATCCACGTAGATTTTTTTTTATAGAAGCTCAAGATTATATGGAACTGTTTTAACTGGAATCATCTCGAAAGTTGTCACAATTTGTGAATTAAAATTCTTCCAAATTCATATTTTTCCTTTGCTTGAATTTTGAAACCCTTATTGCAAATTGGAAAAAATATGGGAAATTCTCCAATATTCTACTTTGTGATGCATTTTAAGCCAGTGAAGTTGATTTGGTATATTTTCTTGGAAATTTATAAGTTTCTCATAATTTTGAGAATCTAAGTGAAATTATGAGAAATTATCCAAAATAGTTTGACTGACTTAAAGTACATCACAAAGTAGAATATTGATATGTTCTCATGATTTTGTCAAATATCTATGTTGGCTTAAAAATTCAAGCAAAGAAAAAACCTATGAAGTTGGAATAATTTTAATTCACAATTTGCGTCACTTTTGGAGATGATTCCAGTAAAACAGCTGCATCTAATCTTGAGATTCCAAGTGAATTTTGATGGACTAGAAGTGCACCTTTTGATTTTTTTTAAAAAAACATACATTTTAGCATTAACAAGTAGATATGTTTAGATGGTTGTAATTTACTTTTTCTTTCAGAAATAAGTATCGCATGTTGTTAGGATCAGAGAGAAATGTATTTCGATAAGTTTGATGAGTTTGTCATCCAAGGTTCTAAAAATATGCATTTGCAGTAAGAGAACAGACCCCTTAAATGATTAATGTAAATTAAATATAGTTAAAAACAAAGATTTGAAGAAACTTACAAGTTTACAATAAAAATATACCAAAATAATTTGACTGAATTAAAGTAAATTATAAAGTAGAATTTTGGAGATTTTTTTCATAATTTTATAAATTTTGTAAGTGAGCTTAAAAAATTAAGCAAAGACATAAACTATGAACTTGGAAGAATTTTAATTCAAAATTTACAACACTTTTTGAGATGATTCCCATTAAAACGGTTGCATCTAATCTTCAGCTTACACAAAAAATCTACGTGAATTTTAAAGACATATAAGTACACTTTTTCAATTTTGAAAAAGAAAGAGAAAATTGAGAACTAGAAAAACTAATTGGTGCGGTGACTGATCACCTGCCCCATGGCCCTTGGCGGCTAGGTGGTTGTTTTTCAAAAAAAAAAAACCATGCCGTCAATCTCAATGGCAGTTATGATGTTTGTTTTGAAAAAAGGGGATATAGGTTTGAAATATAGTTTTTAAATTTGTTCAACATATGACATTGTTGATAGTGTGAATCATGCATTCGGCTTTATCATTCTAGGGGAGGTGTAAGAACTCAATTTTCAGAGTTGGGCACTATGAGAGAGGTGTTATGAAACTCTCATCTATTATCACACTAGACACTCTAGATGGTGCAACCAAACTACGTGGACACATAAGCCAAGAACTGAAAGAGGGTGGAGAAGATAGCATGGCGGAAAGGTCTACAAATTTGGTGTCTCCCATTAATTAGAAGCTAAATTCAGAGCTAGCCTTTTTATTCCCTCGAATAGACTTAACTAGTTGGTAACCTGTACGATGCTCTAGATATAAAAATAGAGACTAAATTATAAAAGAATAGAAGTTTTTAGGGCATTTTTTTGTAAATACAGAAAAATTGGAGGTCCACTGTGTAAAATGGTAAGGATAACAATCTAATTTAGATAAATCACAGGGGTTAAAATGTTAAACTACAAGGATTGATTCCAAGTTTAATTAAAACTAAGGGGCTTTGATACAAATATGACATTTAATTAATTTTGGGATTATTTTTCAATTGACAAAGATCGTGAGACGGACTCACGATGTTGTGGACCACTTGTCGGTCTCAGCCCACAGTCCACTGTGGACCAGGTGGTGCGGTGGTCGCGCTGCTTGCTGGAGACGGGTGCGCGACCGCTATTGGGCTCAGGTGCTCGCCACAGCTGCATAAGAAGGAGGAGGTCGGGGCAGTCCTCACCGATGATAAAAGACGACGACGGACTACGGATTCAGGCTTGCAGTGATGGTGAATGGCGGCGGCCTTGGATGATCGTCGAGGTCGGTTCCCGAGTGAGAAGGAGGGCAAATGAAAGTGGAAATCAGGCGCGGTGGAGGGAGACCGAGTCTGAGTGGCTTTTATAGGGCCCAAGCAGCGTGGAGTTGGTTCGACAGCCGACAGCGGTGGGCGCTTTGATATATCAGTTACCGGAGTGGAGGGGAGCAGGGAGGAGGGGAAACAGAGGGTTGTGCCATTGCTAGAAGGGGAAGAGGAGGACATGAGCTTGTCTCGGCGGTGACACGACATGATGAGGTGGTGTGCGTCCAATTGGTAGGCGGCGGCGGCTGGTTTGGATGCGTGAGAGGGAAGAAGTTGGGTCGGCTTGGTCTATTGAGGCTCAGTTGTGTTGATTGGGAATTGGCACGGCTTGGCCTATTGAGCCTCAGATGTGTTGATTGGGGACTGATGTGGTAGGTGGTAATTGAGTTGGGTGCTGATGTGACATGTGCTAATTAGATTGGATGGTGATGTGACATATGCTAATTAGGTGTTGATGTGTTCATGTCAAAAGAATTCTCCTTAGTGAATTATATATTTATTATAGAGGATTTCGTTTCAGAATGAATGAAGCAGGAATGTGATTATGTGACTTTCAGACAAAATCTGGATCTCAGCCCACGTACATGTAGCCGTAGTGTGCATTCGAGGATGGGGCCGCTTTTTATTCTAGATTTCTAGTTTCTGAACTCTCTATGCAACTAAGTATAGCCTTACAATTTCCTACTGCTTTTGTTCATTCATATGGTAACTGCTTTCCTCAGCTGATGGAGCAGCTGGCGTTTGTTCAAAATTAATTTTTTGGAGCTAGGGACACCCTCCCCCAGGAGGACAGTCCTCGTTTGGATCATGCACTCACTAGGAGCTACCTTTGGATTGCAATAAGGCATCGTTTAGTCATCGTTGTGTCAGTGATTGATTGTTTGTGAGTGTGTGTGCTGGTGAGAGTTGTGGAGGGCTCCAGACACCTTGTCTAGATTGTTTGTTTAGTGAGTGCATGATCCAAACGAGGACACACTAAAATTTTCAGCATTTCTTTGCATCTTTAGTCGCATATAGTTTGGTTCTGGTCAGCCGTAGCATCTCACTTTATGTGAAAAAAGTTAATAGGAGACATATAAGAGACGTGTCTTACAATGAGCGTCTCCTATCTAATAAAGAGAGACACACATGCATGTGGGATGTGCGTGTCCTACGCATGAGATAGAAATCAGAGACGCATCCTACCTACGTGTGTATTTAATTAGATCAAATCAGAGACATGTCTGCTTTTTTATTAAAGGGAGACGAGCATTCTTAGACACATGTCTCTGATTAGTGTGATAATACGAGACGCGCGTTGTTAAAGTGCGTCTCTCTTTAGAACGAAAAGTAAGCCCGTCTCTATTTACATTTAAATGAGAGACACACTGATGTAAATAGAGATGAGCACAATAACAGCCCGTCTTGTTTTAGAGAGTCCATACCAATACGGTTTTGAAAAGCCTCGGAATAGAGATGAGCACAATAACAACCCGTCTCGTTTTAGAGAGTTCAGACCCGAAAAACTAATTCAATACGGTTTTGAAAAGCCTCAATTCCGATAAAGTTTCTCAGCTTTCTTCATGAGGCAGCAGCACGCGTCCAAGTTCTTAGTGAGGCAGCAGCACGTACGTCTAGGTCCAGCCTTCTCTTTCTTCTATCCCTGAGTCTTCTTGCTCAAGCCCACCACCATTATCCTATCTAGTTCTACTATTGCAGGACCGCCTTGACCAA